>JBCFYV010003508.1:10727981-10753652 GCA_039000515.1 Timema cristinae | reverse complement strand
TGCAATAGAATGATTGGAAATGAAGTGTGAAGAACACACTGCAAGAAGTATCTTCTTTACTAACCGTGTCTCGGCTGGGAATGTTCAAGCCTCAACTGAGCTACATATACAACTGCTTAAACGTAGCGCAGACATGTGTGGAAGATTATTCACGAGATGTCTTCTCACATGAAAACATTTCTCTAGGAAATGTTAATTGTATTTTGGCCAAAAGTCTTTTAAAGAAGCGTTTATACCCTAACTTTTATTTATTACATCTAAATTTGTCATTTCTCTCTATTGTATTTCATGGATAAGTTTTTGTTGGGGAATTTCACATTCACAGCCACAACTTTATGTTTTGTAGTTTATTTGAGAATTAGTTTGTTAGTTTGTAATATATTATATAACTTTATTGTAGTTTATTTGAGAATTAGTTTGTTAGTTTGTAATATATTACACAACTTTAATATACTTAATTAATAATTACTGTTAAGTGTAGCTATTAGGATTTAGCTTTGAAAGGAAATAGTAAGGAAACTGTTGCAAAAAATGCAGACATTTTATTTGAAGCTAGTATGGAAATAGTTTTAAAATTGAACGCTTAAAACACTGCGTAGATTAAGGCCGATAATTTAGAGATTACTGTGTACAACAAATCATTTGACAGGGTTAATGTGTTTAAATATTTCAATCAATTTTAACTAGCAATAATAATATTAGATCAGAAGTTAGGAAAATAATAGAGTTAGGAAATGCATCCTATTACGCGTGCAGTAAGTTGTTAACATCTCACCTGATGTCAAGGAATGTGAAAATCAGAATATACAAAACTATAATTTTACGAGTTCTCTATGGGTGTGAAACATGGTCTCTTACCTTACACGAGGAGAATAAATTTAGGGTGTTAAAAACAAGGTACCTAGGGAAATTTTTGTCCAAAAAAAGGAGGAAGATACTTGGGAATGTAGGAGGTTACATAATGATGAGTTACATCACAAGACAACGCTAGATTATTCAAATCTAGCAAAGTACGATGGGAAAGACGGGCAGCGTGAATAGGAGAATCTAAAACCTTGTTCAGGGAATTGATTTGCAAACCGATGGGAAAAGACCATTGGGAAGACCTAGACTCTGATGGGAGGATATCATTAGAATGGACTTGAAAGAGATGAGGATAGGACTAGACAGCTCAAGAAAGGGATAGGTGGAGTACTTTTGGAAATGCGGCAATGAACTTTCGAGTTCTTAACACGATAGAGTAAGTAAGTAAATTAATAAATATCTCTTTGTTCTATGTTCTGGAAATATTGTTTGTTTCATTATAAATGACTACAGTTTGCAAACTGTTGGTTTCTTTGCTTTTAAGAATATAATATACTAGTCTGGTATGCATATATTACTGCTCTTAGTTCCTCTGCTTGAAACAACTAACATACAATTGCTAGATTATTAAAAAAATAATAAAAACAGTAACCATGCCTGACCGAAGTTAATGCCTTATTGTTTTTGTTTTAGATTTGTCGAAATTCTTGAAACAAACTAAACAATTGGATTCATTGTTTGGGACTGAGTATGATGTCAATGACTCACAGCTGTTCTATGGCCATGAAGAACCGGGGTATTTGATGTCGAATGGAAGAAATGTTGCCGGTCTTGATGTCTCGGACAGAAAGTTTCTTTGCACTAATTGCACCAAGTCTTACAAACACAAACACCATCTCCTTCGACACTTGAGGTTGGAGTGTGGAGTGGAACCCAAGTATGCTTGTCATATCTGTTCTCGACGATTTAGACATGGACATAGTTTAAATGCTCACATCATATGTGTTCATAAATTGGCTGAAGCTAATTTGATTGAAAGCTTAAAATAATCTTCACAAATTATTTTCTTCAAACAAATACCCTTAGTTTACCCTGATAGGTAACGAGATTTACCTGGCATGTTTCCACTGTGTAAGTAGAGACTGTTTGTTACCTGTCAGGGTAAACCAAATGTACATGTTTACAAAAAATAGTGTTGGTTTAAGTTGGTACAGTATTGTGACTGCTGGTTGACAGTAAACACTTAAGTGTATATATATATGACTTATCACAATATAATAAAATATCTGTGTTGCTTGTATAACACATTACTATAAAATAACATAACCGTAGTATGTAATAAACATTAAAATATAATATTTTCATGTTATATGTATGATACATAGAATTATAATAACATATAAAATTAGCACAGTCTAATCTAAAATACCAACATTTTCTTGAATCTTTGTGTAGAAATGGAATTTTTTATATATAATATATATATATATATATATATATATATATATATATATATATATAATATATATATATAAAAAATATGCAGTAAATTGTTTTTACAAACACCTCAATGCCAATTATTTATTTGTTGTCATTTGATAGTATTTGTTGACTATCTTATTTTACAAATTAAATAATATGCACCGTTTTAACATTTGTTTAACACTCTTTATAATCACAAAATTTATTTGTTTCTATTATTTAATATAAAATGTCATGTTTTGTCTGGCAATTGAAATACTTGTATGTCATAATTTTTAATAATCCTCCTTGTCTCAAATATATATATATATTAATTATTACAAAATTGTGAATTATGTACAATGTATAAATTACAATATGCTATAATAAAAGTACATGCTATACAAAAAATGAACTGTGTGTGTGTGTGTGTGTGTGCACGCGCACAAGCACATGTGCGCTTCTACAATTAGTGACATTTCACACTGACCACTTTCAAGCCATAACATGGCCCCTTTCACACGAGAAGCTACATACATGCAAGCCACTTCCCAGCAACAGTCTGACACTAGATTATTTCACAGCAATGATGGTTTGAAAAAAGGTAGCTGCTTCAACAGGTGACCTATTGGTCTAACTTATCAATCTTGCAATAAGCTGGACTGCCAATGATGGGGAGACCGAGGTTCGATTTTCGGTAAGGTGTATTGAGGTTTTTTTTCTAAAATGGTTTTCCATTCTTCCTCCACAAAAATATTTGCACACTTACTCTAAACTCAATCTTCCTTATCCCTAACACAATAATGTAATTAGTGCATATGCTTATAATCCTAATAGATAGTTAGAAGTAGTGTTAAAAATACAACAAATACACATAATTCAAACAATTTATTAAACTATAAATTTTATTTATTGATATATATTTATGTATACAAATACTGATTATAAACTTGTTAAATTGGTCTTGTTTAAAAATAAGATTAGTTTTTTTATACTGCATCTTATTACCCATTCAAGCTATATGCTTATGTACTAATTACTCTAATGGTTTTAGGGATTAGAAATGTATTTAGAGGAAGTAAACCCACATTTGCGTGGAGGGAGAGTGGAAAAACACTTAGGATAAACCAACTCGATTTCACCTGACCAAGATTTGAACCTCGATCTTCCTGTCCTTGACAGTCTAGCTCAACACGAAACTGGCGTGTTAGCTAACTACATCACAGAGGCAGGTAAGAATTAATTAATTTCAACAAAACAAATTCTTGGAGAACATTTTCAATTTTCATTCAATAGGTATTTAGAATTTTTTAATTATTTAAAAAGGTCAGTGAGATACTGTAATAAACTTCTCAATATTCAGATTGGATAGAGTCCAAAATTTCTAGACGGTCTTGTATTAAATTCATTAAATTGTATATTATGACCATTTCTTATAATAGTAAATAGCGATATATAGTTTGTTTTGTCAACATACTCATACAAACGCGCGTTTCCTGCAACTCACAGATGATGAGGAAAGCACACTACAGGCAAGACAAAGAATCACTGGCTTGCACCGTGTGAGAGGCTCCAGTTATCGTAATGGTGGTGTTGTACCGCCACAGTGTGGCAACATAATGTGGCTTGAATGTGGCCCTTGTGAAATATTCCCTATTTTATTTTAATTTCGATTAAAGATTTGGAATGGGCCCAGTCTTGCAACTCTAACATTCAGTAATCGGGAGATGATCTTAATTCCAAAAAGGGGAGCAGTAATTAATTTGATTTTTATTATAATAAAGGTAACATTAGAGATTTTGAAGATTTCATAAACCACATAGGGTTTCCTTTTGTAGCAAACCTATATTTAGTGTGATTTTAGTTATTTACATGTCACTAATTAATTATTAGTGTTGGCTCATAGTAATGGTTCCTTGGTAACATTTTGAATTATGTATTGTCACGTATTTGGAGTAATGATAATGTTTTTGTCGCACCACATGTTCCTAACTGTTTTGGCTACCAGCAGCTGATGATGTTAACGCCAGTTGTTAATCGTTGCTTGTCCAGGGACTGCGGTTGAGACTATCAGCACTAGGCCACTGTCTTGTTACACCTGGTTGGGTACACTCTTCATTAAAAGGGTTGATGCGAGTTTATAGATATCTGGGTTTGGAATACTTTATTGGGACGATGGATGGGGCCTCAAATTTTCAAATCCTTAGGGTATTTGAGATTTAAAAAAAACTTTGAACTCGAGGTTCAAATCCTTAATTATTTTTTTTTCACTTTCTCAATTGAAATTTGTTTTACGGCTCTTAATACTGCTTATTGATGGTTCAGAAACAATTATAATCAAGCACAAATTTAAGGGAGTTACAGGGGGGACAGAACCCCCCTTAGGTAGAATATTAGATTTTTTTAGACTGATGGCAGTTTTTTATCATATATATTTACATGTTAATAAAACCTTATGAATATTAATCAAAAAGTGATTTTGTATACTTTGCATCTTTACTAGGTTGTGGGGGAGTAGCGGAGGGCAGTGGGTGCAAGGCAATTGGCAAGAAAGATGCGTGTTAAGGAAAAATATGCCACCAGTGCATGCAAATGTTTCTACATTCAATATATCTGTGGTCCCACCTCCCTCCCCCTTTTACAATTTTAAAATTCATTCTTGATTATAATTATAGGATGAACTTAACAGCCAGGCCCCAGACCAGTAATTTAACAATTAATTGAATATATGCATGTTACAATGAATGGACCATAAGAAACAAAAGTTTAACATTTAGTTACTATTTCTATTTTCTTTTCTTCTATTATAATTTCTTATCTTTATAATTTTTTCCAAGATTCAAATTCAGATTTGAGATTTGGGATTCAAAGGTAAATTGTAGATTTTAATTCCTAATATAGCGGATTTGACCCACCTCTAATTGGGACTGTCCTAATGATGGGAAGGCTGGATTATGTTCAACTCTATAACTAAGTGGTTGTATGCCTATACAGTGAACTGACATAATTTCAGGCCCTTACATATCACATTATCACCAGTGAGTTCTCTCTTCAGTTTGTCTTCTATTCCTTCTTACAGTCCATAAGTGTACACAGATGGTAACAAGTTCATCACTATCTCTACAAGGTCTTGGGATCTGTATTATTATGGTTGGGAAATCCCTACTCTTACTTCTAAATGGAATTATTTATTTTTGTTTAACTTTCAATAATACGTCATGTAAAACTTATCAGAATCACACGTAAGCATAATTGCATATAAGTCAAACGGGTAGTAAGACGCGGTGCTAATAACAATAACAATATAATTTATGTATTTACACGCACACAGACACATGCTCATATTCACTTCACATAACTTTCATATATGTAATTATACAATCCTTACTATCATACCATGATGAAATAAATGTTGTTTTTAATTCTTGAATGAAATTACTTCAAACATTTGAATACTAAAAAAAAAAAATCGTTACTAACCCTAGCTTAGAAAATGTAAATATCTGTTGTCTGGAAAATAAAAGATGTCATAGCTTATTTTAAAACAATGAAGATATTTAACCTCTCATTGTTTTATATGCCTAACAGAGATAGTTTTATTAAATAAATATAACATTTATTTTAATAAAGGATGTTCAAGGTTGTCAATTTGTCTATGTTTGTCAAACTCCATATTTATTAAATAAGGTTAATAAGGTTGATACAAATATGGCTAATAAATTAGGATCTCTATATTTCCAGAGTAATGTCAAGGAAATTTTGAAATGTCACTGGAACTGTCAGGTGTATTTACAATGATTTGTGAAATACATAAAATAAACTATTAGTTTTATTTCTGCTTTTGGTTCTTTTTAAAGTATAAAATTGTGGCACCTTTGTCTCCAATAATTGAATGCTACCATTCAAAAGTTCTACAGTTTCTACTGTTATGTGAGACGAACAAAATTAAGTGCACAAACCAAATACATGCTATTGCCAGATTACAGGCACCAAGCGAGTGTCAATTCATTACAAAATAACTAGTCTATACATTCGAGGTTTGCACCTGTCATCCTGGTTCATAGACACCTGTTTTGTAATTCCTTCAACTTTGTGGTGTGTACTTTTTACCAACTGGTTGTGCTCATTATAAGCCAGAATCTTGAAAGTATAACTTGAATAACTTTTGGCCTGTTGGTCTGGGATCCACATGGCTATCACTTCACTCCAGGTTAGGCTACCTAGTTGTGATCCTTGCTGTGATTGCTTTCTAGGGAGCATCAACCCCAAAATGTCGTTAAATTAGCAAATGGGTAATCTCTTAACAGTCACCTGTAACAAGATTAATCAGAGTTGTACTGAAAACTGAGGACAGAATAATGCCGACTCGAGACACTCTCATACTTTCGGTGTTACCTTACCCGCAACCAGAACCTGTTCCTCCACTGTGGTACTTATCGTCCTAGGGATACCTTACCCGCAACCAGAACCTGTTCCTCCACTGTGGTACTTATCGTCCTAGGGATACCTTACCCGCAACCAGAACCTGTTCCTCCACTGTGGTACTTACCGTCTTAGGGATACCTTACCCGCAACCAGAACCTGTTCCTCCACTGTGGTACTTACCATCCTAGGGATACCATACTCCCAACCAGAACCTGTTCCTCCACTGTGGTACTTACCATCTTGGGATACCTTACCCGCAACCAGAACCTGTTCCTCCACTGTGGTACTTATCGTCCTAGGGATACCTTACCCGCAACCAGAACCTGTTCCTCCACTGTGGTACTTACCATCTTGGGATACCTTACCCGCAACCAGAACCTGTTCCTCCACTGTGGTACTTACCATCCTAGGGATACCATACTCCCAACCAGAACCTGTTCCTCCACTGTGGTACTTACCATCTTGGGATACCATACTCCCAACCAGAACCTGTTCCTCCACTGTGGTACTTACCGTCCTAGGGATACATTACCCGCAACCAGAACCCGTTCCTCCACTGTGGTACTTACCGTCCTAGGGGTACCTTACCCGCAACCAGAACTTGTTCCTCCACTGTGGTACTTACCGTCCTAGGGGTACCTTACCCGCAACCAGAACTTGTTCCTCCACTGTGGTACTTACCGTCCTAGGGGTACCTTACCCGCAACCAGAACTTGTTCCTCCACTGTGGTACTTACCGTCCTAGGGATACCTTACTCGCAACCAGAACTTGTTCCTCCACTGTGGTACTTACCGTCCTAGGGGTACCTTACCCGCAACCAGAACTTGTTCCTCCACTGTGGTACTTACCGTCCTAGGGGTACCTTACCCGCAACCAGAACTTGTTCCTCCACTGTGGTACTTACCGTCCTAGGGATACCTTACTCGCAACCAGAACCTGTTCACCCACTGTGGTACTTACCGTCCTAGGGATACCTTACTCGCAACCAGAACCTGTTCACCCACTGTGGTACTTACCGTCCTAGGGTACCTTACCCGCAACCAGAACTTGTTCCTCCACTGTGGTACTTACCGTCCTAGGGATACCTTACTCGCAACCAGAACTTGTTCCTCCACTGTGGTACTTACCGCCCTAGGGATACCTTACTCGCAACCAGAACCTGTTCACCCACTGTGGTACTTACCGTCCTAGGGACAATAAACTGACTAGAGAATTGTATAACCATGTGATGACCATCCTTAACACTCCTTGCCTTAGATATCCTGGCAAAATAAAGGCACGGGGTGGTCACAATCTCATTTGTTTATGGTGGCTCTAGATGAAAATTGGCTTTGTTATTGATACAAAATTTACAACTGTTTTATGCCAGGCCGCCACCGTGGTTCGGATTCCACGTTAAACTGTAGGTCCTTCATTTCATCTCACAATCACCCTACCATTACACATTAGCGTAAGTGCTTATAACCCGAACGGGTAGTAAGACGCGGTGCTAATAATAATAATAATAATACAACTGTATTTTTAAAAGATTCTTTTGTCGAGTATTAAAAAAAAATATAGACTTAACACAATCTTTGACTATATATATTTTTAAAAATCTGCTTACATATTTCAATAAAATAGAGAAAGTATTAGAATTTTAAATCTTACATCAGTCATAAAATATATAATTAATTATATTAACTACCCGCTTTGTTGGTCGCATGGTTTAAGAGTTAATTCTCGCAGTAGACTAAACTTCCAATGGCAGGGAGATCGAGGTTCAAATCTCACTCGGGTGTGTTGAGGGTGGTTTTTCCAAAATGGCTCTCCTCTTTTCCTCCATGCAAATGCGAGTACACTCCCTCTAAATGTAACATTCATGATTCCAAAATCCACTAGCGTAATTAGTACATAATCTGAATGGGTGGTATTTATTAATTAATGCATAAACAATTTTGAAAGTATCTTTCTCGCAGGAGGGAAAGAATTGTAAAGATTAATTAAAGCTCATTATTGGAACATAGTTTCTTCAGAATAATTGACATTTGGCATGAATTTAAATAAACTATATATTTACTAAGTTATGAAATAACAATATATAGCCATTAACATTTACTCTTCAAGTTATTTCTGCAGGTTCTTATAATATATCACAGCACAGTTAGAATTGAGCTACAGACACTCTTGCCAAATATTAATAATGTGTTTTAATATTGTTATATATAATTTTATTAAATATTCAGTTTCTGTTACGAGGTTTTAATACATGCAATGTGTGGTAGCTCAAATAGCTACTTGGTGCAAGGAAATACAAATATCTTATCAAGCTGTGCTTCAACTGGCTCTACTACAAGCTTCTACAAATTCAAATATTCAACTACCAAGCATGAGCTTGCACATTAATTAAACACAGATATGATCAATAAATCACATTAAGAATATTTTTCAGCAAAAGGCTATGAATACAATTTTATTTGTGTAAGCTCTTAAAATAATTTATTTGCCCCACCACTTTCCCTATCAAATATTACTATTTTCCATCTTTACCCTATATTAATAACATGGTAAGCAAGCGTTTATTAGGCAAAAAAATAAATTATGATGTGTGTAAATAAATTTTCTAACTGGTTTTTACAGCTTAATGTGTGCTTTTAATGTACACATTTAATGAGTATATCTTTGTGGTTTGCTCTAAAACATTGTTAATACCATAAGATTACAGTGTGTTGATTTGATTAGTTATCAACATAGTCTTTTGATAAATAGAGAAAAAAATCCGTTTCATGTGCTTTTTACTCTTTAGTTTTGAAATATTCTAAAACAATTGCTAGTTTGTTAATGTTATTTCAAGAAATCAGATTGCACCTTTGACAGTCTACTTAAATACCCAATGCTTTTTTGTTTGTTTTAGACATGTCACAGTTCTTGAAAGCAAATAAAGATTCTGATGTGTTCTTTGAAACCGAGTTCATGGTCGGGGATTCACGGTTGGTTTCTAACCATGAAGAACAAGATTATTTTATGCAAGGTAGAAGGACTATTCCTCCAGTCAACGTTTCTGAAAGGAAATTTGTTTGCCCTAATTGTAACAAGTCTTACAAATACAAGCATGATTTACTCCGACATTTGAGGTTGGAGTGTGGAGTGGAACCCAAGTATGCTTGTCATATTTGTTCTCGACGGTTTAGACATGGACATAACTTACGCAAACATATTGTTTGTGTTCATAAAACTTTGGATGAAAACTTTAAAGAATTCTCTTAAGATTACTTAATTATTGTTTAAAAGATGATGATTATTTATAACCTAATATTTTCACTAATTGAACTAAAAGATGTTTACACATTAAATCATTACACAGTTATTTTAAAATATATTAATATATTTTATTTGTTGTATTGCATTACACATTTTATTACTAATATTATTAAATATTATTACTAATCACATGTATTAAATATGATAGTAATACTAGATTTGCTTATATCGATTACTTGCATTAATTTAGGTTGCTAATTAATATAAACAATAACAATAAAAACACGCTCTGCCAAGTATTAGATTTCTGATTGTATTGATAATTTATCATAAGTGGTGTCATAATTGCTCACTAACCCTTGTTATTATGCACTTTAAAATTGGTCATTTATTTAAAATGTGTATTAAAATTTAATCAAATGAAAATATTTTTAATGACAAATTTTAATAACACAGACATACATGAAATAATGCCTTTCTAATTTTTAGAATGAACTTATCAAATTGTGTGAAAATAATAATAATAATAATAATAATAATTATAATTATAATAATTATAATTATAATATACAACAATCATTATCATTTGCCCCCCTCAGCAGGTCGTCTGGCATATCCTCTTCCTCTCTTTATCCTTCATGTCCTTCTGCGGTTGGTTCATCCATCTTGTTCGTGGCCTTCCGATAGGTCTTCGACCCATCTCTTTGTTCTGTAAGGCTTTCTTAGGCATTCTGTCCTCTATTATCATCACATAACCTAACCACAGCAACCCCTTTCTTTTCAATGTCTTTTCTAATGGTATAACTCTTAAACCATCCCTAATTATGTCACTCCTTATCCTGTCTCTTCATGTTACATTCTCGCTGCCTTTTAGGAACCTCTGCCTGCAATCTACTTAAATCTCTTTGTCCATATCCAGGCTTCAGAGCTGTATGTCAATACTGGATGATAATATGCTTTATATAACAAAGCTTTGGCCTCTTTTCTTATATTCCATTCCCGGATTATATCCTTAACCACGGGGTGGAAAGCCCACTCTTCCATATCCTTTGTCTTATTTCCTCCTGGATCTTAACGTTTGCAGTAATCTTACTTCCTAAATGGCAGAAATCTTCCACCTTTTAGAGTTCCTTTCCATTGATTGTTTCTTGGTTGGGTTTGTGTTTCTAGCCACCATCATCTTGCTCTTTTACACGCTCATGTCCAAGCCATATCTTTCCATCGTTCCTGCCCATTCAGCTAGTTAGCAAAGAATAAATCCTTTGTAAATGTATGTAGATTACCTCCACAGGGGATTCCTGTTTTTAATTATGTTTGGGACTTGGATTGAACACAACCCAGGAACTGTGGGGTCTGACCAGGTGGTAATCTGAAATGTTGTGAGTTGATTAAACTTTATTTATGTCTTTTGATAAAAGAATTAACATGATTAACCACCTGCTTTGGTAACCGTATAGTCTAAGGTGTCACTCACCTGTTAGACGAGACAATCAATGACAGGGGGATCGAGGTTCGAATCCCGGTCGGGTGCATTGATAATGGTTTTTCCAAAATGGGTTAGCACTCGCTCTCCATTCAAATGTGTGTACACTTCCTATAAATTAACCCTTCCTCACCCTAACTATCGTAATTAGTACATCTGCGGGGGTACCTGAACAGGTAGTTTGATGTGGTGCTAAAAATAAAATAAAAACTTGATTAACTAATCATCTCTGACATCTGTTTTGTTTAATTTATTTAAAACCAACAAACTTTAAACCTTTGCTTTGCTTCAGTGCCACATACTCCTAGTTTAGAAAGCACCACAAAAAACTAACACTATGATTTGTAGAATATTTTTAAACTTAGATTATGTGGTTTTGAATAAAGGGTATTACTAAGTTGGGACCCACAAAACCTTTTTGATTAATTTTGTTTAAAATATCTTATTGTAATATTGGCTTACAGGTGCAGCATTGGGCATGCTCATCTAGTTTGAACAAGGGGGACAGGGTTCGTACATAGGCTGGGTGGACTGAGGGTTGCTTATTCTTAAAGGGTTTACCACTCCCACCTCAAAAGGCAGGCCATTTCTTCTAAATTCTATTTTTTTCACCTTCACCTTCACATTACATTACATCCACATTAGTGTAGCAAAATAATGTTGAGGGAAACAATTTTAAACAATTGCAATACAAAATATCTTGCCACACATAAAAATAATACATCTAAGAAGGAAAATGAAATTGTACGTTATTATTTGTGTAATAAAGAAACTATTTTCAAAGAGATTTTTTTCCCCAGTTTATTTCAAAGTCCAGTATCTGAGAATAGATTAGAAATCATTGCTAGATCCAGAGATCCCAGTTCGATTCCCGGCACTTCCAAGTTTTATCTGTGAAACGTGGGTCTGGAACGGATTGTTGATTGTTACCTGTCTGGTGAGCACAAATGAGAAGTTACTTGACTAAAGAAGTAGCAACTCTGCTAGAAAACAGATTAACGGCTGGAGGGCTTGCTGTGCAGACCACACAATACCCCTTATCCGCAAATGTTGGCACTTATCATCTCTAACTGTGGTGGCCACTTGGTTGGTATAGCTCGCTTGTGGGCTCAGGGTGGGCTTATGGCCAGGGAGTGAGAATCTCCATCTGAGGGTTCAAAAGAGGAATCTAAAGTCTACTATGGATGTGTGCAAATAAGAGCCAGCACACTTCATTACATGCGTTCAGTAGGAGGGAGAGAACTACCACGTTGTCTGCAAGACCACTGGCACTAGTGAGGTACTTGTGTTTGGCTACTACACTTTGTTTAGTTTGGATTTTATTTGTGTAAAATGTTTACTCTTGTGGTTATTTTGTTTGATAAAATAAACAAGTATGTTTTAGTTTTAAATATATCTCTAGAACAGGAGGGATCAAACATTTTGATCTAGTGATATACTCCAAAGAAGGAAAATTCTTTGCTATCTACTATGGAGCCATAGATATATATGGTTTGTTTTATTGGAAAAAAAAAAAAGTTGACAACCCATTTTGTGTTGTTTTAATAGTAAAATGACATTGCATATAAGAACTTATAGTCCTTTCACACACCAAAACTGAGTTTTTCATCAAACAAATAATAATACATAATTTCTCATTAAACCTTTGGCTTTGAAGTTAATACATGACACCTCAAGGATAGTTTGTTGAATGAGAGTTGATAATTACTCTATCATAAACAAAGGCAGGATTGTAAATGGTTATCATTCAGATAGCTTTGATATTTACATTTTCTAATGTTGTCTTAAGTAAAATATCCAAACCCTTTATTTAATTTTCTTTCTCTCAATAGTCTTTAATCAAACTATAAAATGATTGGCCAAACTGATGGCCGCGTCGACCGTAGATCGCGATTAACTGTTTGGGCAGATCTGCTATAGAATAATACTTGCAGTCTGTAGCAGATGGTGGTGTTACTCATAGTAATACTTGCAGTCTGTAGCAGATGGTGGTGTTACATAGTAATACTACAGTCTGTAGCAGAATGGTGGTGTTAATCTAGTAATACTAGCAGTCTTTTAAGATGGTGGTGTTAACTCATAGTAATACTTGCAGTCTGTAGCAGATGGTGGTGTTAACTCATAGTAATACTTGCAGTCTGTAGCAGATGGTGGGTTAACTCATAGTAATATTGCAGTCTGTAGCAGATGGTGGTGTTAATATTAGTAATTTCTTGCAGCTGTAGCAGATGGTGTGTTAATCATAGTATACTTGCAGTCTGTAGCAGATGGTGGTGTTAACTCATTAATACTAGCAGTCTGTAGAGTGTGTGTATAACTCATAGTAATACTTGCAGTCTGTAGAGATGATGGTGTGTACATCATAGTAATACTGCAGTCTGTACAGATGGTGGTGTTAACTCATAGTAATACTTGCAGTCTGTAGCAGATGGTGGTGTTAACTCATAGTAATACTTGCAGTCTGTAGCAGATGGTGGTGTTAACTCATAGTAATACTAGCAGTCTGTAGCAGATGGTGGTGTTAACTCATAGTAATACTTGCAGTCTGTAGCAGATGGTGGTGTTAACTCATAGTAATACTAGCAGTCTGTAGCAGATGGTGGTGTTAATCATAGTAATACTTGCAGTCTGTAGCAGATGGTGGTGTTAACTCATAGTAATACTAGCAGTCTGTAGCAGATGGTGGTGTTAACTCATAGTAATACTTGCAGTCTGTAGCAGATGGTGGTGTTAACTCATAGTAATACTTGCAGTCTGTAGCAGATGGTGGTGTTAACTCATAGTAATACTAGCAGTCTGTAGCAGATGGTGGTGTTAACTCATAGTAATACTTGCAGTCTGTAGCAGATGGTGGTGTTAACTCATAGTAATACTAGCAGTCTGTAGCAGATGGTGGTGTTATTTCAGAGCAATACTTGCAGTCTGTAGCAGATGGTATTGACTGTAGATCTCTAAGGTGTGTGAGAACATCCTTGGTGTTATTTAATACAGTTTTAATGGGTGCTAAGTGATGTAGTGTTGCTCTAGACACTACAGAGAAGAACAATGTGGATTCAAGCGACATAGTTCAATGAAGTGCGGCACTATGCAATGTGCTACTTAGTGGGACTTTATAATATATTTTAATAGGTAGATTGAAGTGGTATATGGTGATGTTAGAGGGAAATGGTTTCTCTCTTTTACCGTTAGATTGAAGTTTTGTAATATTGGTTTTATGGACAATCTGATGCGAGTGACATCCCAAAAGATGATACTGAGGGGAGCAAGTCACCACAAACCTCCACATTCAAAGAGGAAACGTCCTCATTGGCAGTGGGAGAGGACCATTTTCAACAAGAAAAGGCATTTATGAAAAACTTTGCTAGTGTGCAGACGACTCGGTCCGTGACTGACCATGGACATCTTGGATTCATGGTAGATTGAATCAAACTAGGTGAGACCTAGCTCGCCATGAATATTTGTCCTCCACAGGCGTAGTACTTTATGTGTGTCATCTTTGCTGGTGTAGGATGTCCTTATAGTGGTGCAATCATTAGTATAATCTACCACTTAACCGCGCTACCTTGGGGGGTGCTTGTACTAATGTAGCTGTAGGGTACTGTAATTTGATGAGACAGGCTGTGAGTGTATATGTCATATCTCACACTAATCCCTGTAAATATTTGGTTGATAGATGTAACTATGAGCGATATATCCAACCATCCTTATCACAACTGGTTGTTCCTAACTGTGGTAAAAACACCAACTAGCATAATTTGGAGTAGTTTAAGACACTCTTTATACTACATGTATTATATCCGAATCAATGTAAGAAGTATTTTTCAGAAAAACAAAACAAAAATAACTTAGACACATTGACAACTATCATAATAATGTATGTGACCAAACACATTCTGAAACATGGATACATTCAGATCAGATGGGATAACTGCTGTGGATATGGTCATGAGCTATTTCTTCACTTTAAAATACACTTATATCCAGTCATAAAACAAGGAAATATCCATATAAAATATGTTTTCTTCAATTATTCAAGATGTAAAATATGTTATTAATAATGTATAACAATTGTTAAAGGGTTTTTTTAATTCAAGATCCATATTTAGTAAACTGACTCTAATTATATGTTCTATGACTAGAGTGGGTGTTAGGTCAATTATTTCCATGTAATAACTCTCCCCTATTATAAAGTTACATAGTAAGTATTACATTTTATGTCATATAACATGCAAATTTATTATTTTTCTATTTAAGAGCCATTAAAAAACAACTATTGCAACACAATGAAAGTTAACTTCACAAGGCTTGTTATCTTATACTTCCAGGTGTGCTGTACTTCTTGTTACTAAATAAGGTCTGATGAGATTTTCTGCTACATCAGTTGTAATTCAAGCAATATGCAAACGATCTACAAGCATTACTCGGCGACACACAAGTCTCGACTATTTCCCATGTACTTATAGCCTCGTAATTACTCATAAGTTGATCATTCTTAAGGTATCATCTCTTATAAATAAGCACATAAATATAAGTTTCTAACAAAGCTTTACTTGCATCAGTATGCACACGAAATAAACGTCAAGCTCACCCAGTTTGATTTTTTAGTAATATAGAAGTCGAGGTTTGAATTTTATCCTGGTTCACTGAAAGTGATTTTCCCTAAATTTTTTTCTCATTCCCACAAATACTGGTACATTTACTCTAAACTCATCCTTTTTGACCCTTAATTTATTTCTTGAGTTAAATGTAGATACCCCGGACTTGTAATCAAACCTTATGCGCCACCACCTCACCTATCATGGGCTACTATTTTCAATTTTTTTTGTTTCATCTAAAACTTATAAAGCAGTTTTTGATGGAGATTGTTGTCATTGTCAAACATCTTGATGTTTGGTTAGCTCTGTGGCACCAAAGAGCCAATCTCGGATAATCCAGGAAACTAGATACACAACACAACTACTGTACAGCTGGGAAACATTTCAAAGTGAGATTCCCTGCATCATTCACTTGACAACATCAAAATTGGTGTCAGTTTAGATATATGTATATATAATTTGTTTGTATATTTTAAAATATGATAGTATAATTTCACTGGTCTCAGATCTACCGTTATCTAATGAAACTCTTAAGGTGCAACACTATGCTACGATGTCTAGTTCAAGCGGTGTTACTTAACTTAGGTGTTATCTGTGGCGTAAGATAGGTTTAAAGTATTGTTAGTTTCATACATAATTGTGATATACCAAGCTAATACCTATATCTCTGCTGTTTGTTCTAGAACAATGGTTTATATAATTTATGTTTTCATTTCAAAATTTAAATCTTTTATTTCTTATTATTCTTAACACATGTGTGAGTAAAGAAAATTTATTATGTAATCTATACATCTTTGCCTTATTTAACTTGTTTGAGAAAGCACTTGCATATTATTTATAGTTTACTATGGTATTTGTTTGCGTTACCTAATATTTTTGATAGATCCAAATGTTTTTGTTTGTTTTAGACCTGTCAAAATTCTTGAGAGGGACCAAACATTCATTTGGGTTGTTTGGATTCGAGTATGGTGTGGATAACTCACAGTCGCTGTTCACTCAAACAGAACAAGAGCTTTTGATGCGAAGGAGAAGAAACGTTGTTGAGTTAAATGACTTGGGTCAAAAATTTGTTTGCCCAAAATGTACAAAATCTTACAAACACAAACACCATCTTCTCCGACATTTAAGGCTGGAGTGTGGAGTGGAACCCAAGTATGTTTGTCATATCTGTTCTCGACGATTTAGACACAGACATAATTTGCGTGCACATATTGTGTGTGTTCATAAAAATACTGTAGATAATTTGATTGAAAACTTAAATAAATTATCTTAGACTAATTACAATAGTTTCAAAGAATGTACTTGATGCCTTGGACAGTTAATGCTAACCTCATACCATTGTTATTTAAAAATATTATAGTCAAACCTTGTATGTGTTTTCTGTATTATCCATTACTGTTTAATAAATGATTATCTATCAGACACTTTTGAATATAAAAGTTATCTATTAAATTAATCACTGTAACCAATACCAGAACAACAATCACTAATTTAGAGTCATGATTTGAAGATAGGGTTAGTCACACAAAAACACACTATCTTTCACTACTACTGTCAATTTTCTCAGGTGTGAATATCTCAAACAGTAATAACACATAATGCAAATCAGAGCGTTTCCTAACATAATATGAAGTATGAAGAATTATTATTATTATTATTATTATTATTATTATTAGCACCGCGTCTTACTACCCATTCGGGTTATACCACTTACGCTAATGTGTAATGGTAGGGTGATTGTGAGATGAAATGGAGGTCCTACAGTTTAACGTGGAATCAGAACACGGTGGAGACCTGGCATTCCTCACATTCACAAAAGTATGAAGAAGCCTCTTGTGGTAGTGAAAAATAGTTTTTAAAATGTGATTTTGTGCCTGTAATTGTTTTACATCACCTGCATCACCCAACCTGTGTGCTCATGAAACCTCCTATTTTTGCCTATGATTTATACCTGTGCTAGGTTCTATTTAACCTTTAGATTGTTGTAGTAGATGTTAAATAACATTGGGCACACAACTGGGCAAACAACATTTCCAAACCTAATTTTAATTAATGCCTTAAGCCAATTGATATAAAAGTGTGTTATTATGATAATTTAATTCTACTTTTCTAACCTCTAAATTCTTTTAAAATTCCATGTAATAATAATAATAATCATGTAAACAATGTATCAAATCTAGTGAGTCATGTTTTGGGTGGTATGGTACAAAATAATTATATATATAATGTTTAAAGCCAAAACAGGTCATCTTGCGAATTGGTTGGACCCTTCATTCATCCATTGGCCAGCAAGTCCAGTTAAATCACAAAATATTGACGAGTGGTAGTTGAATTCACATTCTGGTAAATCACAGTGCAAGTTGATCATGACAGCCTGGTCAGTGCTTGAAGTGCTGGGTAGTATGACACGCCACAATCTCAACCCTAACCTAACCTAACCTTACATGACTTTAACTTAAACTACCTAATCGCTAGGGAACTACAAATGTCATAACAGCTAAGACTGCACAAAAAATTAAATGTAAAGATGTTTCACAGTATTAATAAAATTTGGTCCATATCTTTTATGTGATTTGCTAAACTTTAAGAAAATGCTTATAACTACACATAATACAATATTAGTGAGATAAATAGAATTATTTACTTTGGCCAGTTTCTTACGGCCATATCAAGATTTGGCTGGCCAAAGATACAAGTGATCAGTCACTTTGCAAACTGGCTAGACTTCAGGCTTTGACCATGACATCAATATACAGAAACTTGAATATTGTGTTAATATAATATTGTCAACTTTCTTTGAGGATTCCTGTTTTTAATTCTTATAGCGAGGCTTTAAGAAAATAACAGTCAATCATACGAGATATAATAAGACTGGACATTATATTATCATCCCCCTAGCTTTAAATAATAGTTACACAAATGACTAAGTTAAAGTTAATGAATACAGTTAAATAAATTATAATACAATTATATACCTCAAACAGTAGACTAATTAGTTGCCCTTTTACCCCAATTAAAAATCCTGAAATTTGCAAAAATGGTAGGATTGCAGGGACAGAAGTTTAACCTGGGTTCATGTTCAGTCTTTTAAGGTGATGAACAAAACCTTAATTCTAAATGCCTTAACTTTGGTGGGAAACAAAAGCTAAAACTGATACTAATGTAGTTTGAAAACAGCACTTTGATTTCTTGATTGGTACGAAGGAAATAAACTAAAATGTAGCTCACCTAGCTGTCAGGCACGTCGATCAATTGTCAAGCTCATTTGGTTTGATTTACTAGTAATGGGTAAATTGGGGTTTGGTCACGGTTGGGTACTGAGTGTGATTTATAAATTTTGATTTTAACTCTCCCTCTCACCTAACTATTCTTACTTAATATTTAAAACAGTTTTTGTTATTTTACATAAATAGTTTTAACTAATGGTATGACATCATTATAATATTATACCTGTGATGTTTACACAGACTTAAATATTGAAACATTTCTAGAAAATAAATATAACGATGTATTATGTACTATGTAGTTTTTTGTTTTTAAATTAAATAAACACTACATTGAGCTATCTTATTGATTGATTGATTGATTGATTGATTGATTGATTGATTGATTGGATCGATATCAGTTGTGATGTCAGACACCCTGCCAAATGAGCTCCACAACAAAAACACCTGATCGAGGTATCCTTCTATTATAACCACCTTGGGTGGTACAACCATCTGATCATGCACATTGAAACAAAGAAAGGTTGCTAATGTCGCTAGCAAATTTTAACGTTGACCTGGTGCTCAACTGGATAGCAAGCTTGATGATTGGTTTTTGAATTTTGAGTTACTAAAGCGTTGCTACCAAGCTATTATAATAATTCTTAAGGTAAAATTGTTTCTCAGCTTTCACAAAATGAATTATGTGCAAACGTGAGTTAATGTAAATAGTTGTTACTTAGCTTATAGCCATTAAAATACTTTTATTTATAGTAAAATGACTTATGTGTGACTTCTTTAGCTAAACATTTTTTCACACTTAGACCTTAAAGCCATTGAGAGGTTTACAAGATTTAAAGAAAGAATGGTGATGATTTTATTTAAAATAATTCAAGTCATTTAATTTAGTATTTTGCAATTTTTTTAATACACAATAAAGATTGTATCTTAAAGTTTTATTATCATCTCATCATCAATTCATCTCACCACCACCACATGTCTTATTTTCTGTTCGGTTTGTACGCACTTACGCTAATTTGATATGTAGGATGATTGTGAGATGAAATGGAGGACCTACAGTCTAACGGGAATCCGAACCACGGTGGAGGCCTGGCATTCCCCACATTCACAAGATGTCTTGTCAGAGGTGAAGGAAGGGTTTGGCAATCAGATAAATCTGTGCTTGAACCAAGGATTGAACACGGAACCCCAACACGTAAGTCCAACACTTACCCTAGACCGCCAAATCAAATCGTGAAATAAAAGTAATCATAAAGCTGTTGGTAAGCCTAACTTTAGGTTAGTAAAAATAATGTCCACATTAACATTAGAACAATCTGCCAAATTGCATTTATGCCTATTTTCATCATCATTGGCTTATTTGTAACTACTTATAATGTTCTTTTTCTGTATGGTCTCTTTTTCATTTCTGAAATACATTTAATTTCATAAATTAAATTAAACTATATATCACACAATCTAAAATAACTCTGCATCATGGCATCAAATGAAGTTATTCCACTTCAATTTGGTTTCAGAACAGCTGAATGAAAATAATTAAAAAGAGAATCTTAAATTAATAGTTTGTGTAGGTCTTCTTAAGTTTTCACTACAGCTCCATTAATGTCACAAGAGATGTGCTATAATCCTAATATTAAACAAACACAAACCATTCAAAGGCTTTTTAGCAAAATATCATAGGAATACAACCAGAAGATATTTGAAGGAAACTGTCCATAACTTTACTATATGTGCCAAAGTTTAAACTTGGAGCAAGTTAACGCTTGAATATTAAATGTACATGAAGAACGAATATTGGAAGATTGGAATTGTCTATAGGCTACAGATAAGCAGTGTAAAGTATCATATTTCTATCTCTCAAGCTTCACAATTCATATACAAGCATTAGCTTTTTTCATGTTATTTGTTTCATGTACAATAATTGTCATTGTACTAACAACATAAAGCCACTCCCAAATCGCCGATGATTGTTTATTCATTGATAGCTCATTGTTAGCAGATGTCTTCCACACATCTGTCACATACTCTGTCTTAAACTATGAGTGAAGAATGACCCGTGGGGATGAATCATGGATAGCTTAGTGATAGAGCATTGTCACACTAAGTTTAGTGTCCTGGGTTTGTCTACTGTGTCCAGATGTAATTTTACAAATTTACTAATACAAGGGTTAGACTTGACAATACCAAACAACGGAGTGTTAACCTGATGTTAAAATACTTGGTTTAAGTGTGTGTGTGTTTATATACAACATATGCAAGTAAATAAAGGTATTTAAAACATGTTATTTAATAGTTATTGGTATAAACAATAACAGTTTTGGTAGACATACATGAAAAATTAAATAATAGAAAATATTATGCTATTTTGACAAGTTTCAGCTTGTGGTATTGTTTGCTTATTACTTTAAGTCAAATACATTAATTGTCACTATGTCTTTTTTTCAGTTGTTTTGTAAGTTTGTTAAAACTATAGTTAGTTTGCTAAAACAGTTAACAAATGAGCTCAGATGAATATCACCACACAATAGTTCATGGTATCACTTTTTTTAAATTTCTTTGGATACCAATTGGCATTCTAAATAATAGATTGGTGCCGTATTTATATATTATTTAATTAAATACATCAAATAAGAAGAGTAATATGATTGAATTTATTAAAATTTATTAATGCATTAATTCACTTGTCACAAATATAATACTTCCCTTATCTAATGTTGTAATATTCCCAAAAGTTTAATTAATTTATTTACAAACCTGTATTTCAAAATGTATTGAATGTTACTAATTAAATTTGGGAAAATGTAGATGAATACATATTACAGAATTTAAAATAAACAATATTGCTTCCACGGTATAATAGAGGTTATACAGATTCACACGTACACCAAAAATAGAAAGCAGAATTGACCTGAGTGCCGCAGCAACTCACATACTAGCAGAAATACATGTTGACCCATAATACTTTGCAACACAAGCTAAAACGAGATGGTTATTTAATCTTCAAGTGGATAAACATATCCTTTTAATTTTTATCATAATGGGATTTCTTCTAATTATTACATTGTGTGTAGGGAACTCCAATTGAGAAACCCCCCTTCACGATTTTAAATTGATTGGTTATTTCATATTGATTTTATGGAGATGTGTTGAGATAGTTTTTACTAGTGCATAACTGACTCCATTTACTCTCACTGTTTTAATGTGTAATGTATAAACTGTTTTAATGTATAGCTCTTAAATCTTCATATGACAAAGTAGTGCTTTTTACAGCCTTTTTTCATAAACATTAGTGTATATTTGGTGAGCCAATAATACATTTTTAGAACCTCCAAAATTATCTGGAAGGTCTAGCCAAAATTATTACAAACTCATATTTAACTCTGTTGGAAAGGTTTAATTTGTTTAATCTTCATTTTTTGATTGGAACTGAATTGATTAGTTCTGTGATTTCTCATCAGTAGTTGTTTTAATGACCATTACTATCAAAATATTTTAGCTAACATTTTTAATAGCTAGACCTAATGTAATAAGACTTAATGTATTTATTTTATTTTTATAAATGTATTGATATACATACCCTCTTTCTTAACTAAAATAATATATTAGTAAATATTTGTTTCTAAATGTCACACATTATTCATCTAGTGTTTTAAATACAAACTTCAATTTCATATAAAGGTACATACTTAAAAAGTCGACTTTACTAATGGGCCTGAAAAGCCACCTTACCAAAAATAAAATACGTTTAAAAAACAAAGTATTTATTTTTTAAATGATCATAATGGATGTTGGTTTTTAAATGTAAAGCAATAAATCAACCTAATTGTAGACGTGTAATATATATATATTTTGGCTCTCTTTGATAAATACTTCAAGTTTTAGTTCTATGTGGTGTCTTAACCCTTTAGTGCCATGGCCTATTCCGGAATTGTATGTGAAAAGGGCCAAGCCTCCTTAAGGCTTTGTATGCTAATAATGCCAAAGCTATTTCATAATTTTTGTAACCAGTGGCTTTGTAAAAAATAATAGAGTGGAACTTTCTATTTCTAGTGATATATAACATTTTAACTCCATCCTTCGGAAAATGCCAGAACTAACACAAATCTGGAAGGCCAACCATTTTTGCACTGGACTTTATATGATAAAAGACAAAGCCGATCAGATCGGCTCGTGGCACTAAGAGGGTTAAGTTTTTCAAAGTGTTGAGGAAAAATAGTTATTAAATAATCCTCAAATAGAAAATTCACATAGTGTTACATTTCAAGATTTTAGAGGGCCAATTTATGCTACCACAATTCTAAAACTGATCTTCAAAAGTCGCAATGAAAAATTTTCTTACATGTGATTCAAAATTTGGCAGTGTTTGTGTTGATACAAACTGACTTATTGCAGAGTCATTAATGTAACTAATACTTTAACATTGACAAATTGTTTTTGCTGTTTGGCTGTAAATGTGTTGATAGTTTCACTAATTAATAAATATATCTTTATTAGATGTGGAAGTATTGTTTAGTTATTACAAAGAATAGAGTTCAATCAGATTTTCTGTCCATTATTTCAATAGTCTCCACACATACTTTTGATTAAAAAAATATTTTCTTACAAGTTGTTTGTGAGTAATTTTTTTTCTTTTTAGATTTTCAAAGATAAAATGTTTGCATATTTATGATATTACCGTTAGAAAGTGGCAACTCTGGTTACAGTCTGATAAGGCTCTATATTATTTTTGTTTTAGGACTGTCAAATTTATTTGAAAGAAATGAATATTCAGATATATTCTTTGAAAATGAGTGCAGAATCAATAATTCACAACTGATATATAGTCAAGAAGAAGAAGATTATTTGAGGCAGAGTAGAAGAAATAATCCTTGGGTTAATGCGTCAAACAAGCGATTTGTTTGCACTAAATGCACCAAGTCTTACAAGAATAAAACACATTTACTTCGCCATTTGAGACTGGAGTGTGGTGTGGAACCAAAGTATTCTTGCCATATTTGTTTCAGACAGTTTAGACACAGGCATAGAATGCGTGCACACATAGTTTCTATACACAAAACTAAAGACACTGGCTTTAATTGAAGTGAAATCCTTTCTTCCTGAGTGTGATTCTAGTCCTTAGAATGTGGTTGAGGATTTAGGAGCCACCATTGTGATGACTGCTTAGTGTTTGTTTAATTTGGTATGGTCTTTCAAAATTATTTTATGTATTCATTTTGATCTTATATATTTTTTAAACTACACTTAATGTTTGGTTTTGTCATTGTTTTCATCAGCAAATAAAAAATATAGTCCATTTTCTTATAGTGCTCTTTAAAATTGTTTTGTTTTCATTGTGGTTTTCTTTCTGTGGTGTGTTGCTTGTTGTTCAAGGGATTTACTAACCAAGAATGATTGTTAATACAAACCTGACAAAGCTATCAGTTGTAAGGTTTAAATTTGACCACAGTTGTCCTTGTGTTTACATTTCAGAGTAATCGCTTGCCTGGGCACATATAATTGTATTTAAAAGTTAGTGGTTGGATTAGAAATGTGTTAGAAAGCTTTCTCTTCATTTAGAACCTTTATATTTTTTTCTTTATTCCTGCATGAAGGAAAGAGGGGGGTCAACCCTAATAATGGCTCACCCAGTTTTATTGGCCTTTCCCTTAACGATAATTTTTGGAAAGCACATCCGAGTTGAATCAGGTAGTTTACTCAGAAGTATGATGACATAATATTAATTTTTAAATAATTTCAAGTTCCTTGACAAAGCAAGTCACTAATAGTGAACTAGCTGCTTTGGTGGTAGCGTGGTTTAAGGCGCTATGCTCGTAGTAGACTAGACTGCCTATGGCCAAGAGATTGAGGCTCAAATTTTAGTCAGGTATAATGAGGGTGGTTTTTTGAAAATGGTTTTCCACTCTCCCTCTACACAAATGCAGATACACTTCTTCTAAATATAGCCTTCCTCATCTCTAAAACAATTAGTGTATCTAACTTATAAGATTGCACCACCCAATAGCCCTTAACTCTAGGCCGAGATCCTTAACACCTTCATAGAGTGACACAATTTCAGAATGTGTTTGTGTCTTAACAATATTATATGTTACGTTACTATCTTGGTAAAATAATATTTAATACACTTAATATTTATATAATGGCTGGTAAAACATATTGGTTCTGGAAAACCTGGGAAAATATAGTTTGACTTAACACCTTGTTTAATCTTAAAAGTTCATTAATGTACTGTAACTGATATATTGATTTAAGGCTCCTTTTGTCAGGCTCACAATATAATGAATACATGAAGTTCTTAGGATTGTTAGTTGAATTGTTTATATAGGAATTATACAGGGTGGTGCACAGGAGCGGACAATTTTGAATAATTCATTTCAAGGCAATAGTTTAAGTTTGCAAGACTGTGATGACATCATTATGTTCCACAGTCAATGCCGTTTA
>JBCFYV010003508.1:10476467-10727881 GCA_039000515.1 Timema cristinae | reverse complement strand
AATAGGAAACAATGTATCAGTGAACCGTTTGAAAACTTCTACGCAGAGCTCAGAGCTCTTGCCACACCTTGTGAATTTGGTGACCAGGAGGATAAATTGCTGCATGCGCAAATAATATTGGGTGTGAACTCACAGTCAATAAAACAACACCTTCTTAGGGAAGACACTACCCTACACAAAGTTGTAGAATATTGCAAATCAGTGGAGCTAGCAGACAAAAACTTGAAAACCATTGAAGATGGAGGGGGATCATCGCAGAGTGATATATTTAAAGTTAGTAGAAAAACAACCACCCCCAAAACCTCCCAAGTGCAGAATCGGTGCCACCTTCAGAAAACAGGACAATCAAGAAGTTGGAACAATATACAGCAGACTGAACCGTTACGTCCCGACCCCAAAGAAAATCTTGCTGTATCCAGAAACAAGTTTAGTGAAAAGTTTATTAGAAAAGTGTGTTATCGTTGTGGCTATGACCATCCAAACCGGCCTTGTCCCGCAATTAATAAGCGATGTAATCGATGCCGAGGTATGAACCATTTTGCCAGAAATTGTGTTGCCACAAATAGTTTTTCTAGTGGTTGTAGTGCTTTTGAACTAGTAGCTATGAACGCTGATAATAATGTTGCTAACCAGACTTCAAATGTTGGTGGTGTCAATTTCAAGATACTAATGGTTATCTCTGCCCCCTGTTTCAGGTTATTCAGATATAGGTTCTCTTTTAATTATACATTCTGTAAATATAAATCGTCATTGGTGCATATCATTGCTAATAAACTGCAAACCTGTACTTTTCAAATTAGACATTGGGACAGAAGTTAACATCCTTCCTTTAAGGTCTTTGGAGTTCATTGGACCCGATTATAGTTCTAGGCTAAGTGCTCCTAAAACTTATATTGAAGCTTTTGGGGTTTTGAGATTGCACCTGTTGGTGAAATTTGTCTTCCTGTTGTCTATGAAAACAAAACACATAGCTTGGTGTTTACTATTGTCAATTCAGTTAAAGCGTACCCTTACTTAGCCTTTCATCTTGTGTGAATCTCAATCTCATTACAAAAAATTTTGTTGGGTTTCTCAATGCTCAAAGTATACCTGATTTTCAAAACTTCTGGAATTCAAACCAGGATGTTTTTAATGGCCTTGGATGTTTTCCAGAGGTTCTTGATTTAAAATTAAAAAAAGGTGCTATACCTAAAAGCAACCCAGCCCGCAGAGTTCCCCTAAAAATGTTAAGTAAACTTAAGGTGCATTTAGATGACCTTGAACAGCGTGGCATTATTGAATGTTGTGAAGCTGGTGAATGGGTAAACAATCTAGTTATTGTAGAGAAACATAAAACAGGGGCAATAAGGCTGTGCATAGATCCTAAGGATCTTAACGAAAATTTTGTCCGAGATAATGTGTTGATTCCCACTCTCAAGGGATTAGTTCCAAATTGGGCAATACAAATATTTTTGTGTATTTGATTTAAAAGATGGGTTATACCAGGTTAAATTGAGTAGAGAATCGGCTAGTCTATGTACTTTCAGCACCCCCTTTGGATGTTATCAGTTTTTACGCTCCCCGTTTGGACTAAGTGTGCTTCCTGAGTACTTCCAAAAGATGACTCATAAATACTTTGGGAATATTGGGGAAGGATGTGTATATTTTGATGATTTTTTATTTGGAGCAGACACAATGAAAGAGTTATGGAAAATAGTTAAACAGGTTATTCAAGCTGCTCGTGAAAACAACATAGTATTCAACCCGGAATAAGTTCAATTCTTTGTGGACAAAGTTAAATTTTTGGGTTTGGAATTTGATAAGGATGGAATTCTTCCTGATGACACTAGGGTTCAGGCTATTCAGGACATAGAAGTACCTGCTTCAAGGAGGGATTTGAGCGTATTTTGGGAACAGTCAACTACCTAAGACCATTTGTGCCCCACCTGTCAGATATTTTCACCCCATTCCGTGAACTTCTGAAAAAAGGTTCCGAGTGGTCTTGGAATTCCTCCCACAGTAAGCAGTTAGAACTTTTGAAAAAGTCTATAGCACAACATGCCTTGTTGACTCCTTTTGACCCCTTCAAACCCATCAACATACATGCTGACAGTAGTCAATATGCCCTTGGTGCCACCTTAATGCAAGATGGCAAGCCCATTTTATATGCTTCACGATCGCTTACCACCACTGAGCAAAATTATGCTCAGGTGGAAAAAGAGCTGCTCGCTATCTCATTTGCATTCAAAAGGTTCCATAACTTCGTCTATGGTCACGAAGATGTAACCGTTCATTCAGATCATCGGCCACTCACTTCCATCATTGTAAAAGCCATTGGTAAAATTACCAATAATCGCCTCCGCTGCCTTAGGCTGAAACTATTGCCCTATTCATTCACACTCAAGTATTTAGCAGGCAAATACATGCATATAGCGGATTTGTTATCCCGAAATTGTAAAAATATTCCTTCATCTGTATATGAAAGTATTTACGACGTTGTACATGTTATAGGGACAACCTCCGATGTTCAACCATCCTTACTTGCAAAGTACAAGAGAAATACAGTTGTGGACTCTGTTTTGAGCAAAGTATTTATAATTATTACATTAAAGGTTGGCCTAAGTCATTGTCTTCAGATTGCTCAGAGCTGAATCACTATTTTTCCCTCAGAAAAGACATCACAATCCATGATAGGCTTCTTTACTTTGACGAGCGTCTATTAGTTCCATTTAAACTGAGGCGCTTCACCCTTGAGATCCTTCATGCAACCCACCTCAGTTTTGAAAAAGTCAAGGCTCAAGCATCTCACAGCTTCTATTGGCCAGGAATCAACTCTGATTTGAATACTACACCCAATCTGGGTCACATAAATAAGAAAATATAGGTTCTTTTTCAATTCACTTACAGTCTTCTTAATTGAAGCTCAATTCATGTTCAACTTCATCCAATTTGATTGGTTCTTTGCCAGACTGGTTCAGCTGGTGTTATATTCTCATTAATCAACTCTTTATTTCAAGATGATTCCAATAATCAAAGCAAGTTTATATTTTACAATGTTTTTTTTAAATATTGGAATGAAAAATAAATTATTACTAGTGACCTCTTTCATTTAAAAAATGTTCTCAGTTACAGACTCTTAAGCTTGTTTAACTTATGACATTAATGGTAACTGTGAAATTTAGAACATTATGGAATTTATAAACAAATTTGTAGGCAAAGTGCAGCTATCTTCTGAAAAAACATTTGTGATATTCATTTCACAAATATAACATACATTTTTAATTAGCTTCCAGAAATTTATTGTCTTAAAATCTCTTGGTCAAGTCAACATATAATTTCAAGTTAATCTGAAAACAGGTGAGGAACAAGTTATTGTTGTAATCACAATAATAAATGGAATCATTCATTAATATTAAAGTATTTGATCCAAATCTTAGCTTTCATTATTAAACAGAAAACCTTCTCTAATATAATTTAAATTGTTTAAAATTTTTGTGCACTAAACTGTTTAGAGAAAATAATAAAATGGCAACCTCATACTCATGAATCAAAAAAACATGTAGAAAATATCTGAGTGTAATTTTCTTTTGAATTGTTTCTTTTGTTAATTGGTGGTATATTTTAGTAAAATTTACCCTCCATCTCTAGTTACATTTAATTAGACACTAATACAATGAGTGACAAAGAGGTATATATATTTTTCTTTATTGTATTGAGTTTAGTCTGGTTTTTACTTTTGATAGATTTTTAATTATTATTTTTAATTTTTAATTCATTCTTTTTTGTTACAGGTGTTGTTAAGTCACCAAAAAAAGAATATGGTAGTATGTTCTTTGATGGTGATTCATCAATGATGTCCGAGAAATTTATGGAAGACTACACCGCTTTAAATACCTCTAGTAGAAGCCTCATGGATATCAATATTTAACTCACAAGTTTATCTGTCCCAATTGTGGTACATCTTATAAGAATAAACATCATTTGATCCGACATGTTAAATTGAGGTGTGGCGTGGATCCACAATTTGCCTGCCCATATTGCTTTAAATATTTTAGATACAATCATCACCTCAAAAGACATGTTTCAAATTCTCATAAAGATGCCAACTTTTATTTAATTTGATAAAAAATTCTATAACAGGTGGAAATTAACTTAATTAAGATATCTACTCTTGAGTACATACTTTGGTTATATTAAACATGGTTGAAAAACAACTCCTAGACAAAGGTTCTATTCTTCTGATACATGTAATTTTTAAATTATTTCTTAGTTAAATAAATACTATGATTGAACAATATATTTAAATAATATAATTGATTCAAATAAGACCAACAAATGCCTTAAATATTTAACATACTCTATGTATTGCACATTGTTGAAATTATAATACATTTTATTAATAAAAGTTGGAATTACTAAATAAAGCATTAAATTAATATTACCATATGTTATTAACCCACTCTTGGCATGCATGCAGCACAGCTATCTGTCCTATCTATCCACGTCAATGCGGGTTCACTTTCTCTAAATTCAACCTTCCTAATTCCTAATCCATTAGCGTAATTATTACTTAAGTGTATAACCCGGACGGGTAGTAAGATTCAGTGCTAAATAAATAAATCAACAAAATTAAATACAAAATAAATGTTGGCACAAGTTTATTTAGAGTTTCTCATGACATTTTAAGTATATACCAGTTTAACACAAGTATATAACACGTTGATTCAAATTTGGGAGAAACCAATTGAAAATAACTACTTTACTGCTAAATAAATTATTTATATAGAATAATAATTCTGTTATTTTTTCTTTGGAAAAAAATGTAGGATCTATTATTTCCTGATTATAAGAGGAAACCTTGCATGTATTCCATTAATCTATATTATTACAATAAAGAGTTTGTGAGTATGTGAAGAGCATTGCAGGATATTTACCACACGCAGAGGTGTGACATTTTAAAATCAGAACATGTGCATAAACATGTGCACCTCAAAGCTGAAATTTTGCAATTTTGATTAATTTTTTTAATTAATTGAAATCAGGTCAGAAGCAATAAAATGAAGATTTTTTTTTCCTATTTGTTTGAAGAAAAACAAAGCGATGCCCAGGGTAACCACACAATATATTGCATGGTTACTCTGGGCAACACCTTGTACTTCTGCAAGTAATATACATCTCAACAATCTATTAATTTTTTTTCTATAAATCCAGGTGATTACCATTGTAATTAATTTAAATTAGTCAAATAGTAATCTTTATAGTTTGATTGTAACCTTTGATACTTGACTTCATTAATTTTAGCTTTGTCAGAAGTATAGAATACATATTTCTTATAATTCTAATGTGGTTTTTGCTAAATTTTGGTCCCATGCTGGTACTTGAAGATCTGGCTGCTTAGTTATTATACATTGCTATTAATCTTTATAACAAAATTAGATTACTTTGTTTAGTATTCATTGTCGAAGTATTTTTCTAGTGAGTCATGCACTAACTGAAAAAAAAAGTAATAACTTAAGACAGTAAAACTAGCATTGTTTAATCTTGGTTAGTTCAGCAGTTTATTGCCTACCATAAAAGGGATTAGCATAATTAGGTATTTATGTCTACTGTATATTGTTAACTTTTAAATTATTATATTCTGACAATTGAAAAACGACACCTGGACACGGGAATCGAACCCGGGAACCCGGTCGTCATTTTTCAATTTTCAGAATATGATATCTATATGGAGTAATTCTCACTAAAAAGAATAAATAATAGTTCTGGCTATTTGATTTATTTTAAATTATTGTTGCGATTCTCATTTGCTGCTTCTTTCTTCATTGTTTAATACCTAAGATATGGAGCAATATTTTGATAAAGTGGAGATATTTGTACAATTCCCGACTACCTCTGAGAAACCAATATATAAATAATGTTATGTTTTTTAGGGGGCTATGCTCATATAATTAACTAATTATTAAAGCAAGACAAGTTGTAAATTTAGCTTCTACAAAATTGGACTTATATTGTTCTAATTTCTATTGCATAATTGTAATACAAAACAAACATTATCATAGGAAATATTTTACACACCATATATTTACACTAAAGGGGCAATGATAAGGAATTTTGAATTAAGAGCAAATGTACTCACATTTATATAGAGGGGTGGTGGGAAATCATTTAGGAATAAAACATCTCTTTACAATCGGACTAGATTTGATCCGACCTTTACATAACTGGCCCATTAAAACAGATGCCTTAGTCAGCATGTTTATAAATGCAGCTCATAGTAAATATTAAACTAAACCAAATAACATTTGTATATTAGAAAATTGTCTACACTTCATAAAAGAGTAATTCATGCTCACTGTTTGTGTTTGGATCAGTGTGAAAAGTAGAAAGACTTGTATTCATGACAGTAATTACTAAGGATGTAATCCCAATCAAGTCAGGAAGATGGATTAAACACATATTGTAAGCTCTTAAAGAGTTGTTAACTCACTCGCAGCATTTTCCTCGCCCTTCTTGCGGTCTTTTTAACGCAAACATCATCACTATCTCTTTTTTTTTTTTTGTGGTAAGCTTCAAAGGCTCAAAGTATCGCTGTACCTAGTAACTAAAACAAAATAATTACATAAAAAACTACTTCAAATGTTTTTTTTTATATCTCAGTCACCCTCCCATATTCACCCCTACAACCCCTAGATGTTTCACATATAGGGGTTATTTGGATTGGCTGTCCTGTACTACAGACTCAGTGTGTGTGTTGAGCGTTCAGTGATGGTCTTAGGCTCCTGTCACCGTCTCCAAGTCCAGCTCTCAATGTGCGACCAAGTAGTCTGATTGGTAAGTGTTGGGAGCGAAGCTCTTTCATTTGATCTCCCCATGTATTCGCTCACGTGGCACATGACTGCTGGCAATGTCTCCTCCACTGCTACAAAGGAACTATTATTACCTATTCTCTTTAACTATGTGTTAATTTTATAGATTTTTTTCATTTTAAGATGTCCAACTGCGGCCAATGAACTCGATCAGTTTGTAACTAACAATATACATATATTATATTTCAGTCCAACCCTCTCACTACCCTGTGCATAGTTATCCTCTAAGTCGCACATCCAGTGTTGGTTGTCAATTGTTCAGCTCCCACTCCTGATATGTTGGTTGTTTATTTGTTTGTTAGAAATATAAACAGTCCTACTAATCTCCAATATTTGATGACACTCAAAGTTGAATTATGTCACTTGTTTGTTTACTATATCAAAATTATGTATTGATAGTATGTAACGATTATGTATGCGGAAAATACATGCAATTATTGAATTTTTTACACATAATCATTATTTTATGTTTAAAAATTAGTTCATTTTTTTTCTAACATATTTTTATTAGATGCTCCGTGTAATTGAATACCATTATAATCTTACCTGATTACATCAATTTTTCCCCCCACATTTTTATATGATTTTTGTTACAGGCAAAAGAAAAATGCTAAAATGTATTAAAAATACAAATGTTTACACACACTCTTCATTTCCTGACTTTTTTCAAGAGCCATATGTAGATCAACAGATGAAAATACCACAGATGCCGATGTTCTTCTGCCCAAACTGTGAAAAGTCATACCAACACAAGAATACACTGAACCGACATTTAAATTATGAATGCGGCAAAGAACCGCAGTTCCAATGTCCATATTGTTCACACCGGTCAAAGAGAAAGGTTTCCATGATTGCACATATTTCTGCCATGCACAAAGATGATCAAGCTTTCATGTAAAACTTCTGAGGTGATATAAGTCAGTGTAACGTTCATACATTATATATTTTTTAATTTAAAAATGGAAATCTACTAAGAATAAAAGGTTGTTTAATCTGGATGGTATTTTATTGCTCCTTCAGCAGTGAAGACATAATGATAATTGCTAGGTGAGATCATTCTTGAAAAGACTGTACTTGAAAGTTGATTTTCCCATCACATTTATGTATTCTAGGCCTAGTCTACAAAGGCCCACCTGAGACACTTCATCCTATGTGTTTTTAATTCAATCAATATGGCGTGTGAGTACTAACAGGGACAAATTTAAATCTGTGGAGGACCTGGGGCTCTAAAAAATTGGAGGCTCCCAATATTAAACAATATTTATTTCTTCCCTACCTCTTGACATTATCTCCTTATACAATTAACTGTTAAAGATATTGTTTGGATAAGGAAATATTGTCATCACAATAAATTAGGTTTGCCTATTGTAACATTTCTATTAAATAGTTCTTTAGTCTTTAGTTAACGTTGATAAAGACACAAAATGTCACAACTTTTTATATTGCAGTGGTTGTGTGGCCCTAATTTGTGGGGCCCTGGGACGATAGCTTCTTTCACCTTCCTTAAAATACAGACTTGGACTTTCTTAAATAAATATTAGTTTTATGGAAGAATTTACAAGGATATGCTTATTGAGCTATGTCTCACCTGTTACCAATCTACCAGACAACATTATGTTACCCGCTTTGGTGGTCACATGGTCTCTCACAGTACACTAGACTGCTGATGACAGGGAGATCATAGATAATTTCAGTCAGGTGCACTGAGGGCTGCTTTTTATAAATGGTTTCCCACTCTTTCTACATGCAAATGTGAGTACACTTAATCCAAATTCAATCTCCCCCATCCCTAACCCATTAGCTTAATTAGTATATAGGTGTGTAATAATCCGAATTGATAGTATGGTTATTAAGACGTGCTAAATATATATATGTCAGTACCATGCCGCTTCCTCTAGTTCAACAATATATTCCTCTGTTTAGTGTTGGTATGGTGAGACAAACTCTAAAAGATTTTTTTTTGTTAGAAAATAAATATTAATTATAAAATTTCACCTATATTTCATTTACTTATGATGTGGTACAGTTAATTTTACTGCAATTAAAGTATTATAATATTTCATATCACTTGCACTGGTACCAATCCTTATGTCTAGAAATAATAAACCTATTAAAATAATGTAATCTACCCAATCGTAAAACATTATGTAAGACAGAGAGGGTGGGCTGGTGATGGAAAATCTTATAATCCCTTACATGGGGGGAAGGTCAGGTCAAACATTATGGAAAAAAAACCTTACATTATTTAAGGATGGTCCCTTATCCCACAGAAGATTACACACTTGGTTGTAAATGTGAGCTCTCCTTTGAAATCTGTTTGTGACTTGTGCATCAGGTCTGTTATCATCACTGATTACTGATTATGCTCCCAAGGTATTTAAAATGGTCTACTTCTTCCAATTTGGTTCCATCTTGGCGTATATAAGTCCTCGCATATAATATCACACACCCAATTTTTTGTTAAAGTGGGATCTGCCAGTGAACATGGTAATTCCTTTTTGTGCTTACTATCACTTGATTATCTCCATTTAACTAATAAATTAATGAATTTGGAACATCCGTTCATTGTTCAAGCAGTTACTGTAAAAAGTTTGATTGAGGAAATATCTGTGGCTAATATTCTGTTATCAAGAGATACTCAAGTGTTTCTTTGATGACAAAGTTATTATATTGGTAGTGATTAAAAATAAAATTTGTACAAAATAAAATTGAATATAATTTAAACTTTTGAATACTTTTTTAAAGATGTGTACACTTCTTTTAGACAAATTGTGAACTATCACAAAAGTCGACATCATAAGGCTACAAGATGGAAAATAAAACTATCATTTGATGTTTGTTAAAATAACATGTTAACAAGCTATTAGACAAATTAATTATAATACAATAATTACAAGTGTAGAAAGCCTGTGGCCGGGTCCGTTTAGTACAATGCCTCCATCTCCCTCTGTCCTTCCACCATTCTTCCTCTCTACTCCTCTCACTTGCACACTTGCTTCTTTCTCTCTGTTCCTTCCATCTTTTCCTTCGTCTCCCTTGCTATCTTTTCCCCACATATTTCATAGCCATCAATCTTCTTGGAATCCTCTTCCCTTCCATCCTCATTACGTGTCCATACCATCTCATCCTAGCTTCCTCTACTATCTCATGTAACCCAACTCAACATCTTCATTCCTAATCCAATCTCTTTTGGCGACAGCTAGCATACGCCACAAAACTTCATTCCCAAGGCCTTCATTTTCCTTTTTTTCAGGTTTCCACTGCATACATTGCTATGGGTATGAAGTATGCTCTATACAACACTTCTTTACACTTCAGGGGCACTTCTCTTTTCCAGAGTAGGTCTCTTACACACCTGTAGACTACCTCTCCCAGCTGCCCTTGTCTCACTATATATTCTCTGCTGCCTCCTTTTGCCCCTCATTCCATTTCTGCAGCTGTTCCTCTACTTCCTCTTCCTTTTCCTCCATACCATCAAGTCCTCTGCAAACATCATTATTTTCATTTTCTCTGCCACTCAATGCATGATTATTTCCATCACCACAAATATTACTGGTGAGAGGGCACTCCTAAGCTTGACTCCATTTTTTAATTGGAACCACTTTGTCCACTCTCCCTCCGTCTCTACACAACTCACATTATTATCATACATATTCATTACTCTCATTGCCATTCCTCTTTCTACTCCAGCCTCCTCCATTGCTTTCCATACTTTCTTTGTATCTACATTATCTTAAGCTTTTTCTACATCCATAAATGCCATTACCAGATCCTTTCCAAACTCATCTCTTTTCCATCAACTTTTTAATTATAAATATTAAATATTCATCAACCTCTTCTCTCTGAACCCATGTTGCTCCTCCTTCCATCTTCCTTTCACGCTTTTCCTCATTCTCCTTTCCAGAATATTTTCATACATTTTCACATTGACACATCAGTGTTATGTCTCTATGGTTTTCACACCTCTTCCTATCCCCTTTGTTGAATGTTGGTAATATAATACCTTTTGTCCAATCCTCTGGCACTTTCTTCTCCCTCCACACTGCCCTTACAACTCTATACCACCAGTGTAGACACATTTCTCCTGCTGTTATCATTTCCATTGTGAGTTCATCAACTTCTGGTGCTTTTCCCTTCCTCATCCTTTTCAAGGCTTCTTCTACCTCCTTCCAGGCTAGGTTTGCTACCTCCTTCTCCCTCTCCATTATCCTTCCTTTTTCATCCATTATTCGGACCTCTTTCCTATTTTCCCTCCTCCTTTTGCTCACTTGACTAAAACTCCCTCCCGTCCACATCAGTATGTATTATTTTATTAGAAAACTTTATTTCTGGTTATATCTGCACAAATTTTAGATAGTAGTAATTTGACGAAATTGGCACACCAAATTTAAAATTGGAATAAAATCGCACAAATATGCTACATTGATAAACTCTGAAATGTATAGATGTATAACTGTGGTCAAATGAATATATTTTCTTTCTTGTAAGGTTAATATTCAATAGTACTCTAAACAAAAGAAGAGTTTGGAGGTAGAATGTCAGAAAATACATCAAATGCCAAACATAACATTAAAGATAACTTTGAAAAATTTAATATTAATTGCCTAGATCAGGGATTGAACGATTTTGTGAAGAAATTTGCTGAGAATGAAAAAAATAAAAAAAAAAAAAATTGGAAATAAGAAAGTTAAGGGTGGGGGATATAAAACGGGGAGGATTGAACAGATTGCATTAAATGGGATATGTGAAATGGGCAATAACACTAACGGCACAAATCCTTCAATCATTCCTGATATTTTTTGCTGAATTTGAGTTACATCGTTACCCTACTCACATTATTTGTTGAAACATTTGGGATGATGACTTCACACTGCGGCACCAAAGAGTACAAATTATTCTGACACCTATGACAATATTTAATATTTAATACTGAATTTGTGCTTAGCAATATCCAATAATTTGTGCTGCCACAGTTTTCATGGAAACACCATAAAACATCGAAAGATGCTGAACTCACATAGCCAAACATCACAAACTTAAAGTACAAAATCTAAGACCAGCCTAGACAAATATTTAATGATGGGTTCATTTCACAACAGTATTCAATATCAATATGATGTGCTCCCAGAGTGTCTGTAAAAAACACTATATTTTTTGTGAAATCAAATTAAAATAGTTGGAAGGAGTCACCATTAGTAGCTCAAGTTTTAAAACCTGTTCATTTGTTTATTTACAAATACTCCATTCTAATACTAGTTTCATAAGTTGTGCCACAATAATTCTTGCAAAAAATGCTCTCAATTTGAACTATCACAATTAGATGTTTTGTGACATTAAATCAAGATATAGCTGTATAAATATTTAACCATCTTTATAACCAATTTTCTTTGTAAATCAAAACATATTTATTTTAATAAATCCTTCAAATATTTTAATCATAACATGGCAATCAACACAATTAAGAAGTATTAATAAGAACAAGACATATATATATATATATATATATATATATATATATATATATATATATATACTTGATTTATATATATATATATATATCAAGTTACTTGATTCATAATAATAATAATAATAATATATAATTAACGTTCATTGAAATAAATATTCACCTCAGTCTTGTATAATTTGTATCATGTATACTAAAATGAAATTTTTAAAGCTACTGTGTTCAAGTGTGATGACCTCATATTTTAATGTAGAATAACAAAATGCTAAGAACAAATGTTGACAATTAAGATTGTTTTTGTCACTAAGCTCTCTTTACTACTTTGTAACTCTACATGTGAAAGAATATGAGGTAAGGTTCACGTAAGCAAACTATCTTTTCAACATAAGATGGCCTGCTCTGGTGGTCACATGGTCTAAGAGGGCAGGATCCCAATAGATGGGACAGCCGCTGTTAAGTTAGGTGTACTTGTGGTAGATTTACCACTTTGGTTAAACCCATCCATTTTACATGCTGAAATGGGTGCACCTCTTCTGAAATTACCCTATTCATATATTAAGCCATTAAAATTTATAAACAAAAAAAAAAATTTTTTTTTTTAGGAATTGAATCATTGTGACCATGAACTGAAATACAAACTGTTTATGATGAGCTCAATATATATATTCTTTGAGATTCCAAAATGATTTGTGGATGTGGTCATCATGATACTTATTGACATTTTGGTTAGAACAGTATCATTAGCAACCAGCAAAATAGCAGCATCAAAAACAGTTTTTGGGACACACTACTTAAACTTAGGAGATTTCATCTTGGAGAGCTGCTACACAAACTATCTCTTTCATTAAAAATCAACTGGATTATATGGCGGTAAATGTACTCTCAGTATATCTCTGAAATGTAAAGACTTTAACATACAAAAATATTTTACAATCATGTAAATCATTGGTTCTCAACCTTTTTCTGCTGGTAAATAAACAAATCCCTCCGCTATTTTTCGTGATATTTATTTTTTAAAAATTAAATGCTTTTCGATCAAATATTTATTTTTTCAAAAATCACTGTAACACTGGCAGGATAGCGAAAGAAAATAATTACTGAAGATTATCGGGGTGGCTGGCACAGTTTTGTTTTCATCATTTTTAAATATTGAGTTTGATGTTTCACAGAGCACACCAAAAATTGCTTTCCACTTCAAGTTGACAACACTGTTTAAGGGTTATGGGAGAGTCAAAGTTGAATATAAGGGATGTTGCACGTGACTGCAATGGTATCTTAGGGCAGTATTTCTCAAACTGTGCTCCGCTGAGCCCTTGGGCTCCACCAGTTATCTCAGGATGTGTCAATAAACTTTATAATCATATTTATTTGTTTTTCACACTATAAAATAACATCGGTAATTAGGATAGCCACAGTTTTAGCAACAGAGGGCAGCAGCCTGCTATTACAAAACCATCTCCTAGAATATGCTTGCGTTATAATTCCAAGGTAGAAATGTTAATTATGTCCCAGAACCAGTAATTTTTTTAAATGCTATTCCTTTTACAACCAAATAATAAACATTCCTTAAAAAAGTTACGTTTGTTATTCTTAGCGTCTTATTAGTTCTGCTCCAAACTGAACACATACTGATAATGTACTATGGTATCTACACATACTGATAATGTACTATGGTATCTATATTCTCCTTATGCTCTTAACTATGTTTTATGTAAATATTATGCAGAATAATAATATTTGTATTTCCAATTTTCTTTGATGACAAGAAAAGAACTTAGAATAATTTAATGTTCCCAAAATTAAACCTTATCTCATATAGACTCACAAGATAAGAAATATAATAATATAATATATAATATTAGCACCGCATCTTACTACCCGTTCGGGCGATAAGAAATTGCTTTGATGAAAAATAAAATATAAGTAAATACCAGCAGAATATACAAAACAATAATAATTTTACCAGTTCTCTATGGGTGTGAAATGTGTTCTTTTACCTTACATGAAGAAAAAAAAAGTTAGGGTGTTTGGAAACAAGGGCCTTAAGAATATATTTGGTGCAAAAGGAGATGAGGATACTGGTTAGTAGAGGAGGTTACATAATAATGATTTACATACCATGCTCTCATTAAAAGACATTGTTAGGTTAGTCAAGTCTCATAGATTTTGGTGAGCAGGACATGTAGTGCGAATGGGAGAATCTAGAACCATGTTCAGGGTAGTGACTGGCATTGGCAAAGCCAAGGAAATAACATGAGAAGACTAATGCAGATGGGAGGATAGCATTAGAATGGGCCTAAAAGAAATAGGGTGTATAATGAGATGGACTGATAGAACTAGATTAAGATAAGGATAGGATATAATGAGTGGACTGGTAGAACTTGTTTAAGAAAGTAATTGAGTGTAACGAGGTAGACTGGTTAGAACTAGCTTAAGATAGGGTTAGGATGTAATGAGGTGGAAATAGGGATAGGTGGCATACATTTGTGGTGATGAACTGGAGTTCCTAATGCCATATAGTAATTAAGTAATTAATAGATTAATGATCATGTTTAGAATATAATGTTTTTTAATCAGGTGTTTTAAAAGTTGAATTTCTGGAAAAAATAATAAATAAACTTTTGATAAATTTATGAATTTATTACTAAAGTAAATACTGGCAGTAATATTTTTTTTTTTTTCAAGTAACAGCTTTCATATGAAACGACCCACACATTTGAAAGCAACTTACAAAAACTATGGGAGTAAATTATTTAAACATTCTATTTTTGTGATAAAAACAATACTGACTTTAAATGGCACGTGTTTACAATTTTGTGTCTTTAGTAGGACTGTCAGTTTCAACGACTGTTTTATAAACACTATCGCGGTACAAATTAAATACTATTTGTTGTTAATGTGTTCCATTAATGTTGTAACATAGGTAAGTTTGCAGTATCCATAATATTTCATTGTTTTCACAAAATCTTTGAAGGAACCAATTTTGGGATATTCTTCTGGCACAAATTCAGGGCTGAATAATTTTGTGTTTTCAAATTGTTAACATTAGTTAACTGGTACTACCAGTGGTGGCTCATGTGCAAGTGAACACCCAATATTTTGATCAACATTATAAACTAATTAACTAGCATATCTAAACTAGGTAATAGTTTAACATCCTAAATATAACGTTCTTCTATTGTGATTACCACTTCTCTGGTGTAATGTTTGACATCTGTGTTGTGTGAAAGCACTGAATACAAGTTCTTGTATTCAATATGACAGAATGGTGTGAACGCTAGAATTATTTGTTACCATTGAAGTGCTAATGCACAAGCACACAACAAAATTACATAACTCTATGGGAGAGTTAGGAAGGTAGAATTTATAGGAAGTGGGGGAATGTCAGGCCTCCACCGTGGTTCGGATTCCACGTTAAACTGTAGGTCCTTCATTTCATCTCACAATCACCCTACCATTACACATTAGCGTAAGTGCGTATAACCCGAACGGGTAGTAAGACTCGGTGCTAATAATAATAATAATAATAATTTATAGGAAGTGGCATGGAAGGAGAGTATAAAACCATTTTGGGAAAACCACCCTCTGTACACCTGATCAGGATTCAAACCCCAATCTCTCTGTCACTGTCAGTCTAGTCTCACATGAGAGTGACGATTAAGCCTCGTAGCCATTGAAGCAGGTGGTTCTTAGCTAGGTTCCGGTTCTTAAAAAATTAAGTTTACTAGTTTTAGTGCTATTAAAATATTTGTAAATGGAACATAATTCACTACATAATATGAGCTAGTTATATAACAAAGAGAAAAAATTCAGGATCTTCATAATTGCACAATTTATTATAATACAGGGTTCCATTTGAACAGATCATTTCATTTTATTTTTGTTTCCCAGAACTTAAAAAAAAAAAAAAAATATATATCACTTCTGTGATCTAGTGATCAACGTTCCTGGCTACAGTTCCAGAGGTCTTGGTTTCGATACTCGGTGCTCCAGAATTTATCTGTGAAGCAGTGAGTCTGGAACGGGGTCAACTCAGCTTTGTGAGGACAAATTAGGAGCTGATTGAATGAACAAGTAGCGGTTTCTGTCTAGAAAACTGAGATTAATGGCCGAAGGGTTTATCATACTGGCTTAGTGACATACTATATTCACAGAAGTTGACATATCTCCCAACAATATCTTCACCAAAATATATTCTTCACTTTCAAGTTAAAGTATATTAAAAAAACTTTATTTTATGTGCATTTTCAATTGAAAAAAAGGTAAACCAATTCATTTAATGCAGCCAAACCAGTATTTGGTATGTCGGGAACAAAAGAAAATAGTGGAGACCTATATTATTTTAGTTTATTTGTCTAAAACATTTAAATCAGCTATATAATGTATCTGTAAATTATTTTTATGTATAAATACAATATTTTAGTGTTCATTAAAATGGCTCTTAAAATAATGTAATGGCAATATTCTCGATTTAAATTCAAAAATTTTTAATTCAAAAGTTTTTATTTTATTAATTTGTAGATACAGAAAAAGAATCAATGGTATGGAAATTCGCACAGACTTTTTCACTCTATTGTCTGAAAATGGAGATATTTACCCAAAACTCGTAATGTATGTGAAACGAAATAATATACACTAGCAAACCCAAGCATAAATTGCACTATGGTTATGTAAAACTTTTTTTTTTAGTCTTGGTTTTAAATTTTATAATTTTGTTTTTAAAGAATTAATGTCCTCATTTGTATGTTTGGACCAATAAAAAAGATAAATATTAGGTCCACAAGGGTCAACACTTTCTATTAAAATTTCAACTTCTGGTTAAAATTTTCGACATTTTATTAGGAGTTGCAAATATTCATGCCATTGCATTGATATTAAATTCCTCATTTATAAATTTTGACCAATAAGTAATGCAAATATTGACTACTGAGTCTAAAATCGATATAGATCATTGTTGTATAAACATTTCTCCTAAGAGGTTTAAGAAAAAACATCAACTTTTTGAGAGACTTAATTATATTTAATTACTCTATGGCAGTAGAGAATTATTGCATTAAAACTTAAGTAGTATCTCTTTACAACTAACGCTCACAAAATTGTATTAATATATTTGCCAATATCTCATAAACTGTTAGATTTATAAAAATATATTTCATATAAAAGTTTTTTATTTTTAATAGTACTACAATTTTGCAATGAAAAGTTATTTAGTATTTCAAATAGTTGCGGAGATACGGAAGTTTCTGCTTCTGTAAAGTACCCTAAAATTCATTTTCATGGTAAAATGAAAATAGCCAGTTTATTTATAATCTTAATCAACACCTATATACGAATTTTAATCAAAATCTTTAGAGTCAATTTTGAGAAAATCGATTTTTTCTCTTTTCACACTTTCTTAACTACTCTTAATTTTAAGTTTAATCAGACACACAGACAGACGTCATTGCAAAGACCACTTTTTAGGGTTTGGGCGGTCTTGAGACGTCGACATCCATCAACATTTCAGGTTAGATTTTATTTTACGTTCGCAATACTTTACCTTTTGTGTTCGAAAAGTTAAAAAATATATATATTTACTTATAGCTTGAAAGTTATTGGTTTTATAAAACTATGCTTTTTATAAAATATTTGTATTATAAAGAGACCTACATATTTGTAATGATAAGTAATTTCATATCTCAAATAGTTTAGGAGATATTATAAAACAAGATAATTTACGCATCAGACCAGAGCCCTTAAAGTCATTATGCTGAAATATTGAGAGAAGCCATTTTGTTTGGAATATTTAAAAATGTTTAGAAATGAAATTTAATCAAAATCGTTACAGCCAATTTTGAAAAAAATCAACTTTTTATCTTTTGGCCCTTTAATTTTAGGGTTAGATATCCAATTCCAAAATCCTTTGGGGCAATTCTATGAAAACCCTAGATACCAAGTTTTAGCCAGATCAGTAAAGTAATTTAGGCTCTAGTTGGAGGTACAAACAGACCGACATATTATGGAAAGTCAAAAACCACTTTTTTGGATTCAGGGGTCATGAAACATCACGATTCATCAAAATCCGAAGTTCGATTTTTTTGACAATCACAATACTGTCTCTACCTGTAAGATAGCGAGAAAGTAAAAAAAAAATTGGCAGTGGCAGTACTAAAATATATTAACTCTATGTAATTTATCTTAAGAACAGGCCTAATAATATCCTTGATCTATCACCCACTTTATATGCCATTTAAAGAAAGTACTCATTCGGGTAATATTGATTTTTCCCCATCTATAAAATAATTAAAATAATCAATTATTGTTAGTAAAACCATGAAAACCCTTCTAAACTAAAAACAATGAGCATAATTTTGTCCAACTTAAGAATGAAAGATAGATCATAATTAGACACATTATTTTTAAAAAATTATTGGGGTTGTTTTCAGACCGTGTATAGGTCCTAAAGTTTGGAAAATTAATTAAAAACAACAAATTTTACATTATTTTCTATTTTCTTAATATAGCTAAACTTTACATGGTTGTTTTTTGCGTACAACTCTTCGTTTGTTTCACACATAAACTACGGAAACAACCCAGAACTCACCATCTGGAGGTGGCTGCACCTCGAGTTCCACACACGCCATTCTCAACCATTCAGAACGTGGTTATTTAAAATTGACAGTAAAGGATCTCATCATTGATCATTCTTAGGCATCACCTTGGAATTTGATATTTGGCCAAATTTTGGCATTGCAGATCTTGAGAGCAAATTTGTTCTTGTCTATCCATCTCTGATAGCACATATTTTTCTCACAGATTATGTTACAAGTCTTACACATCTTTTCACTGCTTATGTGTGACAGGGAAAGATTAGAAATTCAAATTCACGTAAAGCTTTGCTTTCTAGAAATAACAAAATATCTTCTGTTGGCAAACTTCCATCGTTGCTAGAGAGGACAGTTTACATTTTGTCCATTCAATCAAGTCTGTGTTGTCTGAGGCTTCCAAATGTATCAAGGGTGGGAGAAAAGTTCTCACAGATTTCCTTTCAATGGTTTATTTCTAGCTTTCATTTCTCCCATAGGCTAATTCCTTTATGTGTAGCCTTTCATCCACTGCCATAGCCAGTAATATATTTTCAGGATGAGTGAAGAAAGCGTTCCTTTGAATCATTGGATCTATAATTTTCAGTATATCTTTGGGCAAATTTCTTGTTGTTTGTACAACCTTAAAGATAAGTTAAGGTCCATATTCCACAGAGTGATTACCTCTTAATGTCAAACCAAACTGGAGCATAAGTTTTCACAATGTAACTGGTTGGTATCTTAAAGTTCATTAGAATGATTAGTTTGGGAAATAAACAATTGTAAATCTCAGTTTGCACATGTCAACCATCGGGAATGACTGAGAGGTCCTGGATCTTTTACAGCGAGCTCTGGTGCATACTCTCCTGTCTGGACTAACCAGACAATGTCCAATAAATACTTATCATTGCTTAGATCAGTTTTTGTCACATTGATTTCTTCAAATTTGATTGCCTCAAAATTAACAAGAGGTAATTTCTCACAGCCGGGTAGTTGTTTGCAATTTATCCAGAGAATGGCGCTGGGCCTATTGTATCACCATCTAAATATTCAAATAAATGTCTGAAGGGAGCTCATTGAAGTGAAGTAAGAAAATGAACCAATGCATTGGCCCCGGAATTTTGACCTCAATATTGAGAATCCCACCATTTTTGCGTCCAGTGTTTGTGGCTGTAACATCACAACCAATTGCTACTCTTGAATGATGTCAATATTTTTGGATTCTAAATAATTAGGGCTGCACTTAGCTATTTCACTGCCAGCACCATTTACCAATGTCACACGGCTGACATACTGCCCACCGCTCCTGAATCAAACTGATGTATTCCTCCTTCACTAATCTATGGTAGGCCTACATTTTGGCTCCTATTTATATTCAACACTAGTATTATCTTTTCTACCATCAAAGTATATTCCCTTTGCTACTGTAACTGTAGGTTTATGACTACAAATATTATAATAATAACATAATATGTTATTTTTAGCATAATGATAATTTTTGATCAATTTTCACAAACTTTAGGTTAAATACGCGATCTGAAAACAACACATAATTTTTTTTTAAATCATTTGTCAAATTACTATCTAGCTAAAAATAAACGATTCTGCTCTATTGGATGTTTACAAAATTGATATTAAGAAAATGGAAAATGAAAAATTTGTTGTTTTTCAGTAGTTTTTTTAAAGGCCCTATGCCAATCTGAAAACAACATCAATAATTTTTTGTATTATTATTTTTCCCAGCCTTAGGAATCAAAAGTACAACTTTTCCTTTCTATTAGAATTTGAAAGTGTAACTTGATATTTTTCAGCCCATAGTTCTGAAACAACAAGCCACCACTTGGTACCTACTGCAACAGCTATCTATTTTGTACTTTTGTATAACATAGTTGGTTGGTTAGTCGTTTATTTAGTATTAGACACATTATTCAAACACATTTAATATATTTGTATTCTACCGTTGTTGTTGAATGATGCTATAATTTTACATACATTTCTAAAGTTTTTTAATACATTACATTATAATGGCTGTTACAGGTAAAAGAATATTGGGGAAACAAAATGAAAATCTAAATTTCAATATGTATACCCCATTTTCTGGTTTTGTTCAAGAGGAGTTTGTAGAAGAACAAACGAAAACACCACACTTGATGCCAATGTTTTTTTGTCCAAACTGTGGAAAGTCCTACCAACACAAGAATACATTGAACCGACATTTAAATTATGAATGTGGTAAGGAGCCACAGTTTCACTGTCCATATTGTTCACATCGGTCAAAGCGTAAGGTTCATATGATTTCTCACATATCCACACAGCACAAGGATCACCATAATTTCCTATAGGACTTTATTGCTGGTAAGAGTCAATGTGACCTTCACACACTTAATAAATTGTTCATTAGATAACACAAAATATTAAATATCAAGCCTCAAATATTGATTTTTTTTCTTTCACTGTTCATTTGACGATGTAAGCCTGTAAAGTGTCACCTGGTGGTGTCATGTTTGTCCGTGAAAACTAACAGACAAATATTCCTTCCATACTTTAAAATATAAGTAATGAATACAGCTCTCAACTAAGTAATGAATTTGAAGGAACAATATACAAGTTTATGTTTCTCAATCTTAGCACACGAAGCAACGAGCACAAGCCAATACTGCTACTTGGCATAGCACTCTATCTTGTGTCTACCATAATAGTCTTGTTTAATTCATGCCACTGTACATATTTGTTGTGCCTTATAGATTATCTATCATTGAATATGTAAAGTTTGTAAAAGTCATTTGAAATGTAAAGTTTGTACAAACTCAAAATAAACAACATTAAGTCATTTATAATTTTGTAAAAAACTGTTTTTAAACATACATTAAATTATTTATATGTATTGTATTTATATATGTGTGTGTGTGTGGATTTGTAAGTTTTTCACATACATTTATATGCATATGTGCCTATTGAATGTGTGTGTGCACATTTTGTGATTTATTTTCATACAAAATCACTATTAGCTTGTTATATGGAGAATAATTGCAAACCTAAATCCACTAACCTGAAGTCAAACCAGCTCTTCAGGTTCAGTCACTCACTCTGACATTGCTTCCAACTCCACAAATAAATATTGGTAGCTAACTTACAAAACTTCTTAATGTAAAAAAGTTTTAAAATGGCATTGAATCATTAATGGGGAAAAGTCAGTGCTATGATGTTTTAAAAGAAAGCTAATAATGTAATACAGAAATATACTCAATTGATAATAAACCACAATGCCAATAATACTAGAACCAATTTCAATCACTACACACAAGGTGTTTATTTATAGTTTGGTAAAAGGGTTACATGGCATCAACAAGATGAAACCTTAACTAAAACATATATATGTTTACTCCTAAAATGATTATTTAGCTAAACATACAGTATTCTTTTATTAATATGTCATTACCATAGTAATTACTTTAACACTGTACCATTAGTTGTTTGTTGACTGCCCATATTCTGTAATAAACTATGACTAAGTATATTAAGGCTGCTTGTCTGCATGGCAAGAAGGGCAACCTTGTTTTTAAGCATCTACATAAACAGGCACACATTTGTTAAGGGGTTATGGTCACTATTTAAGTGCTTTTTCCTTCATCCACCTCACAACATGTTTTTAAATTAGTAGATAATGATATACTAAATAAAATAAAAAGTAAACAAGAATGTATTCAAATACCAATAGAGTGCTGTGTTTTCAACCGGTGTGTTGTGGTGCATTGGTGTGCTGTTAAAGGTCACCAAGTGTGCCATAGGAGTTTTAGGGGAAGATAAAAAATAACCAAGGGAAAAAAATTGGGGAACACATATAAACATCTTTTAAAATCCATTATCAATATTATTTTTAAAAGAAACATACTTATTAGAATCTTAGCTATTGAACTTTTAAACACAATCTTAATACTAGCTCCTTAAAAAGCTGATGGTGTCTTTATTATTTTAGGACCTTGTTCAGTGTGCTATGAGTTGAAAAAGATTTAAAATCACAGCATAGATCAAGTACTCGACTTTACAAACTTAAGTTATGTGGATTTGTAGACACTTGGTTACAATACTTCTACTCACAACTAGCAACAGTGTCTAGTAAATGTCACTATAAACATAATATTTGGCATTCCTAGTAAGTTTATGCACAGCTGGTGATGTCATCATCATTTTGTTTGGTTTGTTTTTTGAATATAGTTTCATTTTCTTAAATTTTTCTTTTCACAAGCTTTAATTATCCTTCCAAATAGACAAATATATAAAAAAAACAATAATCTTTTCTCGTTTTTTCAAACTGCGTGGAAACCTTCAAAGCAAATTATCAGCCCAAGTTGAGAACTTATACATTTTTATTCAAATTGCAACCGTGGTTCGAATTCCACGTTAAACTGTAGGTCCTTCATTTCATCTCACAATCACCCTACCATTACACATTAGCGTAAGTGCGTATAACCCGAACGGGTAGTAAGACGTGGTGCTAATAATAATAATTCAAATTGCAGGGAAAAAAACTAATTAATTATTAAGTAAAATCTTAATTTATATTATATTTAACTTCTAATACATCTATATGATATTTTTACTTGTATTGCAATCATTAGTTTCTAAATATCATGATAGTTTTTTAGGTTGACAACAAACTCATCCATCTCTTGAAACATTCTCTAAATTGTGTGTTTTTACTAACTGTGGCTTCAAACCTTAGTAAGGTGTAAATTTAGTCATCTCTGTGCCTGTAAATATGAAATGAATTTATCATGGCTATAGATCAGAAAAGTTAAACATTTTTTTGCCAAATTATATTTGGCTCTTAATTTGGTTGATTTCTCATTTAAATTCTATGTTTTTCTATATTACTCAAGTTGGATGTCACATCCTTGCACAAACATACGTAAAATATTGTTAAATTGTATGGTAAATTTGTTTAGAAAATCTAAATAAATTAATATTGTTGATACCTTTGTAAAATAAAAATGTAAACAAACTGTAATATTGCTTGAAAACGTTTTATTAAAATGTATTTTTTTTAATGGTTTGGGCTACAGCACCTATAAATATGGTGTATGTTATTTCTTGACCTCCAGACACTGTAAGATTTGTAATTTATAGATATTTGAGCATCTCTTGTGCCACAACTATAATCTCTGACTCTATGTATAAATTCAACCAAATTTATCTGGGATTTTAAAAACCCGAAATCATCACCACTCTTCCCTGTTATGACCAAGACGTCATGAGTTTTATGTATGTCAATGATTCATTTATTTGTACATTCATGGCAACAAAGTACCCGTAGCTATGTCTAATTGTAAATTCACGATATGTTTTGTTTAATTTCCATAACTCTCAACACAATCAAATGTTACAGCAAAAATTTGTCACTTTTAAAACCTAAAATATAAATATGATTTCCATTAATCATGTTTACAATCTTTTATTTCTTTAAAATGTTTGAATTCACAAATAATATATCTGTGGCATTTAAAAGTCGTAGAACCACTGGTCTGTACATTATATACACCATTCAATTGTATTTACCTTAATAAAGTACCTTGACATTGTTTGAACTGTCCTCAAGTTTTCTTTGAGTTGTTGTTAGAACTTGCAAACAATAAATAATACAACTTGTATGGACACTTTCTCTTGGGTCACAAACCATAATATGTAAATAAACAGAAATAATATAAGCTCAACATTCATCTGACCTACCTTAGTGGCCACATGGTCTACGGTGCTACTCAAGCAGTAGATTAGGCTGTCGATGGCGGGGAGATTTAGGTTAGAATCTCAGCCAGGTGTACATAGGGTGGTTTTTCCCATAGTAGTTTTCCACTTTCCCTCCATGCAAATACAGGTACACTTCCTTTACAAATATAACCTCTCTCATCCCTAAAAGCATTAGCCTAATTAGTACATAAGCCTATATTCCGAACAGGTAATAAGACTCGGTATTAAAAATAAAAGATTCACACCTTAGACACGCCTAGCGAGAGGGGAGTATAGTGGGGAAGTTGTGAACGCACTGTTTGCACACCAAAGTGTGACTTTGACCTGTATATCTGAGCCTACAAAACATAGTTTCTCACTTGCTAAAATTAGTTTCTATTCTCCAGGAAATGATTGCTGCATTTCCTGTTATTAAATATTTTTAGATTATCCCCATTAAGCACCGATCTTATGACTACTAGATAAATATTGCTATCTGGAGGTTAAAGTTAGCGACCAGGTAAAGATTATAAGCCACTTTAATATTGTACATGTATTTTGAACTGAATTTATCTGCCCGATAGCTCTCTGAAGGATAAATATATTTTTATGCAGAAAATACAAGGTTGGTACTGTTTTTGTTGGTTCCCGCATGTATATAAGCCTACTGCTACCGCTACTACATGGAAAGTGGCTACAATGCTCAACATTTGTTAAATAATGACGGCTAAACGAGTGTGAGTAAACAGATGGCACCACTTGGGCGCAGAAGCTAAGATGTCTTGCAAGTACTACTGTTGGTGTCTACCAAAATTTAGTCAATATTTGGGTACAACATTTACAAAACTTCATTTATTGTTATCAAATTTTGATAATTGGTTTTTATATGAATATAACTCTACAAATAGCTTGTCAGTTTATATAAAAGAGTGAATTAAATGTTTTAACTTTATATATATAGTTAGAGCCCGAGCCTGTGCTTACTAAATATGTGAACCAAGATTTTAACCTAAAAACAGATTCTGATTGGTGAAACCTCATTTAAAACAACACATCACTATGGCAACAACCATTTTAACTTTCAGATTAACGTTATCAGATACTTAAACCTCCCGATAAAAATGTGATGGATAAATACATTTTATCTGGCAGATAAATGCTATCTGACAGTCATAAGACACACTTTTAACTTATCAACCAGATAGAAATATTCCTCTGTCAGTTTAATATCTATCCAGGAGTCATAAGACCGGCCCTCAATATATTTGTCATTAGACATTGTTGTAAATGTATATATAAACATACTTTATAAAAATAAATTTTATTTCTTTCAAAATCACATTTTTTTTTATCAAAAAAGAAATAGTTGTTGATAAATTAATTCCTTATCTAAAGCTACTCTATAGTTTTAGTTAGCAATTAAAAGCCATACATTATTTTGTACAAAATCTAATTTAAAATATTTTCATTAAATAACTATAATAAACATTTTAGAAAACATATACTGATATGTATATTAAATTGAAGGAAATAATTTCAATTAGTTTTTTACATTCAAAATTGTATTACAAAATCAAGTTTTTAACTAGTTAAGTGTGTGACACCTTGTAACAAAAAAATATTAAATTATTTTATTTATATGTAAAGATTCAAGGAAATTTGAAAATAGCTTTCTAAGAAATTGTATCAAAAATGTTCTCCGTGATTGTAGAAATAATTTAATATAAGCTTACTTATTAACAACAAATGTTTTACACATGTGTTACCCAAGCAAATAAACTTCAGTTAACATCCATCCCCTGAAAAGGTGCTAGCATCGAAACATGTTGGTTTCATGTGCAAGTGATGACTCTGATACATACAAATAACCTAAAGAGTAACAGATCGACAAAATATAAGGATATGGTTTCATTCTAATTGTATACATCAATCAATTATAGATAATCTTTTTTGTAACAACTACTTTAGCTTTAAAATATAACATGTGCCAATTTTAACATGTTATATGTTTATAATTTACTTTATTTGTTCTACATTGAATGTTTTTGATTAAATCTCTTAGTAGGTTATTTTCAAATTTAACTTGATTATTTATATACAAATATTTAAATTAATTAATAATATTTTAATTGAGATGTCACATTAAAAATATTATAACTTCACCCATTTCACTAATTTGATATACTGGTAGTACTTAATTATGTAAAACCAATTTAAAATGTAACATAATAATTGAAATAATTTCCTTTATTATTAACTAAAATAAAGTGATAAAGCTAGAAAATGTTTCTACATTACATGCTGTAGCGAAAAATTTTATAATTGTTTTTAGTGAGACATACGAAATTAAATACTAAACAGGGACAAGTCTTAACTTCACCATAGAAGTTATATTATTATATGTTTATCCGATACAGCTATATAAATTTACTGAATTAAATAAATATATAACTTTGGTTTTATCAACATTTTAAAACTTATACTAAAATAGATATTGCTGGTAAAAAAAATTGTTAAATTTAATTTTAACAAAAGTTTGTTATGTTAATTTATGATTAATTTGTGAATGTCACAGTTTACTTCACATGAATACTAACCATTAATAAACTAAACACTAACTCTTTTTCAATACTAAATGTGTGTTTTTAAACTGCTAAGGGATAGCAAGAGCGGAAGTATTTTTATTACTGTACAAAGATCTTGCTTTGTTTTTATTCAATTCTCAAATATTTTAAGAAAAATATTAAATTTCTACTTTGGGGTTTATAAACCCTTTATATTTATGGAGATGGCTATTGATTAAACAACTATGACTATTTCCAAAATGTTAAAATAACACACTAACTTATAGGTTATTGATATTGGTAGTAAGATATAAGTATTTATTTTCTTTTAAAATCAACTATGGACCTTTAAAAAATACTCTTATCTGTATATCACATTTATAGGTTTGTTTCATACTATCTATTACATTTTCTACCACGCGACCAGGGTTCACATCTTGTATGAGTGTCATTTGTTTATATATACGCATTCCCCCATCATAATGTCATCTGACAATACATATTTAATTAAATACATAACTTGTTGTCTGCACTAACAGTACTGTATAATCCAAAGTGTAACTAAATGTTTTGTGTCTTATCATGAGTATCAAACATGAATATACATATTACCTCTCGGGCTGAAATTGTAAATCATAGGAATGATGGCACCCTTTGCGTTGGCTACAAAGTATATACAACACTTTTTTAATTCAACCTAGCATACATTTTTAAATAATATATATTTTATATATATATAGATTGGGTTGCATTGGAAAAATACATTAACCTAGTTTGGGAATAAGAAAATATATAAGTGTCCACATGAAATACATATTATTCAGCCCATTATAAGCCTTAATAAATTGGTTCATTTTGGATCTCTCTTAAAGTGTATGATAATTAATCACACAATTCAAGAAATTTTCATTTTAATTAAAGAAAGTATGCCTACCACAGGTCAGTCAATACTTTACTAAACCAGATAGCTGCTAAAATAACAAATTTATTAATGATTGTAATAGTATGAATAATTTACTAGTATTTTGTATAAAAAATAAAGACATATTATTAATTTTTAAAGTTGAGTAGCCAAGTTTGTTAATAATTTGTTAATTAGCTTACCAATAATGATAGATATTGATGGGAGGGTTTTACATAACTTGACAGAGCACTTTTTTGCATTAGTTGTTTTATATATTAAGCTTATAAATACCTAAGATTATGATTAAACTTAATTGTTGGTACATTCCAAAATTATTTTAATTAGTTGTAAACACATTTATTAAATTATGGTTTTGCAACCCAGTGCATGTACAAGTCAAATAGTTTATTTTATCATCACATATTCTTACTTGTTTGGGCTATATGTAAAGCCAAATAGTGTCTGCTTCAAATGTGAGATATACAATGTAAATGTTCCAAGTAGTTTTCATGATAATAACATATACATATTATTCAATAAATTAGGGTAAGGATTGCATTGCTGTGTTTTTAAATGTTTATTTCAGTTTTGAAAACTGAACCTTTTTGAGATAGAATATTAAATTTATTTGTATGAGCTAGACCAGTTGGTTAAAGCAAGTCACATGTCAAAAAACTAAATCTGTAAGAAGTGTGGTGCTCAATACAGCTACATGAATCAATCAATCAATCAGAATTGAGCATATTTGTTACATAATTATTTTGATTACTTCAGAAAATAGTGGGCACTTTTGTTTGGCTATCTTACATTTTAACTTTAACATATGTTTTGAATAAATTTGTGTGTAACAACGTGAATAAAATCGATTTAATTTAACATAGATTCATTCAAGTTCTATGAACCTATTTTATTTGTCTTTTTTAAAATTTGTTTAGCATGTGAGATTATAGTTATAATCTTTTTCTTAACAGGAGTTAGTTAATATTTTATACCTCTGGTTTCCCCATGTTCCTGCTTTAGTTAATGAACTGTTTAGTGATTAGATTGGTGGGGCCTTACACCAAAAGGTTAGTAGTTTAAATCCCTTTCTAAGATACTTTTTCAATTATATCATACAGTATTATCTAAAGCTCATTAATTAAAATAATATATACTCACTCAATAAACCTAGAGGAAAGCCATTATAAAGCATATAGAATTAGACAAGAATCAGTGGTCTGGAAGTTATTGGGTGCTTATTTACAATGATTAATGATTTTGTAGGGCTAAACAAACTTGATTAACTTTCTTGTGTTTACAGTTAATTTACTGTGTAGTCATTCTTTTAAAACAAATTCAAGTATCGTTTGAATTGACTTTTATATCAATGCAAATAAATGAACAAACTTTTATTAAAAAAATTGGCAAAAATAATTTACACTTTTAGGTAACAAATTTAATAAACCATCATGTTAAAAATAGCCATCACATTAGCTGTGATTTCACACCAAAACAATTGAGTTATTAAAATGTATGAAAACAGTTTTAACATATGTACATAATTAAAATATTCAATATGATATATTAATTATGATTAATATATCAGATATGTTTTAGAAACAGAAGCATATGAAATTAATATTAAAATGCCACATTTTTATACATTTATTAAGTTGTGTGGACTCATTATCTTTTCAAATATTGCTGTAAATACTTTTATTGTAGTTTGATTAATATATAAATAAATGTTTGATTAACTTGAATTACTTACATTACAAAATAACGGTTGTTACAGGTAAACGAAAAATGGTGGAATATAATGAAAAGTCAAATGTCTACATGTATTCTTCATTTCCTGACTTTGTTCAAGAAATATTTGTAGATGAGCGAATGAAAGCACCAAACATGATGCCAACTTTCTTTTGCCCAAATTGTGGAAAGTCATACCAACACCAGAGGACGTTGAGTCGTCATTTGAAACTTGAGTGCGGCAAAGAACCGCAGTTCCATTGTCCATATTGCTCACATCGGTCAAAGCAAAGGACGAACCTAGTTTCACACATATCATCTATGCACAAGACTGAGAAAACATTTATATAGAACATCAGGAACTCCAAGTCATTGAGATCTTCTTACTTACAACATTTTGGTCATTTGAAAACCCAAAATACTTGATCACATCACTAGATACTACACAATGTATCTACATAACACACTGATGCTATTTGTGTTGCCAACCAAACTTGTTTTACATAAATAAACTTCCTTGGTACTTTTATCATGAGGCTTGACGATACTGTTTCTTTAAATTGTTCTCCTCCCATTAATTGCCATATATTTTGTCCACAGAAAGCCAAAGGGTACAGTACAAATAATTTTTAAATAGCACAGCAATAAATAATGATTTAAAGCAAACAATTAACAAGCGTATGGTATCATCAAGATCTGTTCCCAGCTGGCCACTGATATTTGTTATATGAATAGTATTATTTATTATATTTACCCGTTTATCAGCATTTCATAACATTACCATAAATATTATCTGTGTCTATATACAAGTACTTAAATTTGTTTGTGTCAAATGTACACCTTGTTTATCTTAAAGCTACTCCATAGTGAACAAATTTAAGGTAAGCTTGATATCTTTTAGGATAAACAGAGTGTATGCACATGCGTTCACATTAAATTGTGATGGGCCACAATTATTTATTTTTATTATTAGTTTTGAAACAAATATACAAACAGTTTAGTCTTAAAAGAAAAATTGATTGAGTAATTAAAACTGCATTGTCATTAGTTTGTGAGGAAAACAAATCACCTATGCCAAAGTAGCAAACACTTAAAGATTCTTTTTAATTTCAAGTTTGTAAAATATATCAGAAGGCAACGCCAATATGGACCTCATAGCAAAACCTATTTTCAAAGTGTTTGCAATAACCACCTGCCTGAGAGAGTTAAACATCTTGTGTTGGAAATAAACTCTCCCTTTTTAATACTTTCACAGATACTGGCACTTGTGTGAATTCATTAGAAGCATTTATTGATCAAATGTATGAGTGAGTGTTTGGACATCAAACTCTACCACCATTGGCCAGCGTTTCCACATATTTGATTGGTCGGCTAGGATTCTGGTACAAACACACGTTTATGTAATCAACATTGATGATATTCTACTATATTAATTAGTATTAATATAGAGGTATCTATAGTATCTGTTCAAATTGACAATGGCTGATTACATGACTTGACGTATGAATGTTTGAAAGCAGTTTTAGTAACTTATGTAGCTGTCATTTACTGTTTTTCTTACCAAAATCCTACTATTCAAGACCAGATCATCTGGTTTGATCCTTGACACCCTATAAGTATATTTGTGTGGGTTGGTCCTTAGAGCCATATAGTAAAGTTCCTAAATTTTGATTTTAAGGTATTTAGTAGGCTACCTTAAAATAATCTAGGGTTTAAGTTTGATAATAATATGTATGTTTTTATTAAATGGCATGATAAATAACATAAGTATATTAAAATAATATGAAAAAGACTAACCAGAGCATCTTGTGGATTGCAAGGCTCGTAAACTGCTCCCTCTAGATGGAAAGTTAGTGACAAAAATAGTTAGGTCATTTCAATAAGAAAATATTCCATTTATTGATTCGGATGTCTGACTGGCTTCCTTCGGTGGAGAGGGTTGCAGGAGGGCCACAAAGGTGTAAAACAAATCAATTCAAAAACATAATATCAGTAAGGCTGGCTTTTAGTGTGATAACCCGGAAATGTTATTTATGATCAACATTAATAATGGCAGACACGTTGATTGGTGGAAAGTGGCGGGAGATGGCAATTAAGGTTTCATGAAAATGTGCCATAATTATGTTATATTAGTAAGGTTGGGAGAGCAATTATTCCTTACTAAATTACACAACTGGCAAAGTTTGAGCCACAATCTTATGAAATATCATTAAAAATTAGAAAATCAAGGACGAAGTGTCTTTGACTGCCTTTCGGCTCTGACTAACTGATATAACGGTCCAATCCTTTAATGTTCTTTTTTCAAGTAGTTCATGTGCAGTGGTGTGGCCAGGGCAAATTCTCACCTTCAGCTTTAACAATTAAAATAAATAAAATGTTAGTAATTGAAAATTACTATAATGCCTAGGCTCCACTGTACGCTTATTTACCACTTTTTGTCGATGCATCTGCCAGGGTGTTTGGCTCAAAATTATCTGCCTACTCATATATAGAATTTTGAAGACTTTTGGTAAATAATAATTGTTGTTCCAAGCTTACTGACATGAATTAAGTATGGCACATTTTCGGATGTCCTTAACTGCCACCACTAATCCACCAATCATAGTGTCTGCCATTAATAACATTGATTACAAAATATCATTCCCTGTTAGCACACTAAAAAATCTTGGGTTGGCCAGCCTCACTGATATTATGTTTATGAATTGATTTATTTTACCTTGACTGCACTACTGTACCCCTTTCTGCCACTAGAAGCCATTCAGACTTCCAAATCAATTATCAACAATGTTAAGAGATTATAATAACATGGCATATTTTCTTACTGAAATTACATAGCTGATTTTGTTGTTGGCTCTTAAACTATTCCCCTCACTATCCATTTGACCAACTAACCACAGAATAATTCATTGAACAATTGTATTGTAGTTTTATCTTTGGATTAAAGAGAACATTTGTTACTGAATAGGAGGGACAATTTACTTATACAGTCCTGTCAAGTCTTTCTTGCCTTGGCAACAACCCAAAAGTTGCATCTGAGTGTAACAATAAAGATAAAATAAAAGTTTAAACACTTACAATAAAAAATAATACTTTTTTTAATGTGAAACAGCTTCCATTGTTGAAGTATTATTCTCCACACTTTCTTAAACATCTTGCTGAGGCTCAGTAGATCTATGTAGATTAACAATAATTTTATAAAAATATTTTAAATTTCTGTAAAAAACAATTTAACTTACAAATAAATCATATTTATATTATACACTGTGGTTAGTATTTCTTTTATTAGTGTTTTTAAAGAAAAATAATTAACAAAACATCTAAATACATTCATACATCTGACATTTTAAAGTGAAGATAGTTACATAGTTAAAAACCCAGGAAAGATCTTTAAAATTTCAAAGAGTTTATGAAACTCTCAAATATCTCACTATTTTTAAACAAATATTTTATTTTTAAATGTTTTAATATTGTATTTTAAATATGAATTAATACCTGGAAATATTAGAATTTTAAACAAGAACATCATCCATCACTTTAGACAATGAAACATTGTTGCCTTAGAATAATTACCACCATTTTGAAACATGTTGTACATTTCTAGCATCACTTTGATATTTTAACTGTTCAGTGTTTTGTACACCAATGAACAAAATTGACTGTTCAATATATGAGTTGTTTATTACAAGCATGATTTAAAATTAATTTGAATGGTAAATATAAATAATGAAGCACTTTCTCTTTAATATTGTATTTTTACACATATATGTAATACTATGTTAATGAATATTTTACAAATTCCATCAAGTTATGAAACTCAGACAAAATTGGGCCTTAATTTTTTTTTAAATAAAATGTTTGTTGATGCCTGATTCAACACATTTACAACAGCAATATAATTTATACATAGATGCACCCATGTCAACAGACTTATGGATTGTTGAACTAATATAAAACAATATTTCAAAGAATCAAAGTGTGGGAAATCATTTAAGAAAAAACTAACCTCAATACATTTCTTAAATTGATTTATTTGAGGTATTTAATATGCACTTTCTGAACTGACTGATTATATTTGCACACGAGAATTTCTATGAGCAAGAGTGAAAGGGCCAACCAGTTTTTCTGGGAAAGGTTCTTTCACATACCCTAAAGGGTTATTTTACATGTCACAATCGACATGGAACCGACGGCTTTACTTCCCCTTCGAAGGGAGTTGTGCTACTGATTTGTACCGGTCAAGAAAAATCACCTAACCCCAGCTGGTTTGAACCAGTGAACATCAGGTCTTGAGGCAAGATCTTTACCTAAAGAGTTGTCAACAATCTGTTGATATTAAACAGCAAAGCTTAGCACTACTTTTTGGTGACACATTATCATCACTAAAAAACAGAGGTAAAATTTTATTCTAAACTCTTAAGAGACAAACATTCTTAGATCTTCCAACAATGGTATTATAAGTTTAATATATATTGTTTATAAGAATAATATATTTGTAATACAAATAATACCTGAATTTTAAGATTATTTTATTTATTTGAAGACACCACTTTCCCAGCGCCTAATAAACACCAACCTATCATTCTAATGATGCCATTAATTCAGCCAATTGTGTTTAACACCTACTTATAATTTACAAATACCTTTGTGTGAGTTACTGGAGAAAAAGTGGAAAAACAACGGCACTGTTCATAAATTGCTTATAGATTTCAAACATGCATATATGTCAAATTAGGTGATGCCTTATACACTCTACTATTTAACTTTGCACTTTAAGGTGCAGTTTTGTATTTGAAAGAGAACATAATGGGACTGACATTAAATGGTGTGTATCAATGGTTGACTCATGCTGGGTAACAATAACATGATGCGATGATTAAAATAATGCAATACTTTTGTTTGAAAACAGCAAAATAATTAAGTTTAAGGGTAAATATGGATTAAACCAAGTACATGACTAAGTAAAAAAACCTGTATTTAAAATTAATTGATTCATACAGATCGACGATATGCATTTTGAAAAAATTTACAAATCCAAATACTTTGGAATTGTGCTAATGTATAAAAAATAAATTTAAGAGGAAGTCAAAAACAGATTTAATTTAGGCAAAGCTTTCTATAATTCTTTTGTAAGCTTTTGTCGGATCATCTCTTGTCTAGAAATATTAAACTGAGAATATACTAAACTATAATCGTATCCATTGTTCTTTATGGATGTGAAACGTGGTCTGTCTCAATGTATCAAGAAAATAAATTGATAATTTTTGAGAACATAGTGGCGAGAAAAATATTTGGGTTTAACAGGGGAATGTGAAAAAGAACTTAATAGTTTGTATGCATCCCCAAACATCTGGAGTGTAATAAAGGTGTGCAGGCTGAAGTGGGTGGTGGTGATGTGGCGTATATAGGTATTGGCCGCATTTACACATTTTAGTTGGCAAACTTGAAGATAGAAGACTAGATGTAAATGGCAGGATAATGTATAAGTATAATTGAAGAAGGTTGGGTGTCAAATTAGGGATTAGATGGAAATATCTCAGAATAGGGCTTATGTTCTGGTGGTCATGAATTTTCGAGTTCCGTAAGGCCTGTGAGTTAATTTATTTAGTTAAATACATGGCTGTGGATTATGCTCCTTTAACCTGTGTATGTGAAATTTTAAAAAGAGCTTGTTTAAAGAATTCTGATACAGTAATACTAACAATTTTTTGTTACAAATTCTGCTTTAGTGCTCTCTATATTTGTTAGTTCAAGATATTTTTAAAATGCTAATAAATATTATACAAAATTAAAGAATTCAAGAATAGCACTTTAATTGTATTACTGAATTACTTATGATTGTATTTTTAGTTTTTCTTATGTTGCAACTGACTTGATTATCAAGATAGCACACACATTTTACTTCTGTACATGATTAGTATGTTGTATAACATTTTGTATCACATTAGAAAACTTTAAACATACCTGTCAATTCACATTGTATTATATATAATTCTATAAATCTATATAGTTTTATCAAAGCTTTGATTACTTACACTATGTGTTCCAGGTACCAAACAAAAAATGATAAATATATTATCAAAATGTCAACATGCATTTCTCGATGTTTGACTTTGTTCAAGAGCTATTTGCAGGAGAATAATTGATCAGCACATACCAAACCAGTGTTATTCTGGCCAAACTGTGAAAAGTCATACCAACATAAGTCTACATTGACATGGCATTTAAAATTCGAGTGTGGTAGAACAGCACAGTTTCATTGTCCATATTGTTCACATTGATCAAAGAGAAATGCTAATTTGATTTTACACATATAATTTGTACATACAAATGACTAAACATTATTTTAAAATTGTAAATATTTATTTATTTAGAGAATGGCAATGTGTAAAATGGCCAGGAGATCACAGGGATAGTCTGGCCGCCAACTGTTCTGGCTCTTTAGCGCTAACCACAATGCACCATGTGGAGGCAAGCTAGATTTGCAATTTTAAATATGTTTGTGAGTGCAATATTCATATAGTAAACATATTTTCCCTTTAAGATAACAATATTTTTAAGAATAAAACATTAGATCTCTTCAGGTGTGTGGTGTGACCGTTAGGAAAGTGCTACCATAAAGTGCCCCTTCCACAATTGTTTAAAATCAAATGTCCAATTTTATTTAAAATATTGCTTGATAAAGTCAACTACTGCTATAATCTTATTGGTTTTATCATTGATTTATCCTATCTGTGTTAAATATTCAGTCTTGACGTGTTTACCTAGTATGTATGAAAGGACTCGTAATTTTCTTTCAAAGTTTCAATAATTGTAGCATAATGATTTCACAGTAACAAGTATATTCTCGGCAAAGTGATTCTGAAACTATGACGCCTCTCACACACTAAATCTATTCATACTTCTTTTCATATAAAACTCTAACCTTACATGTCCTGAGGGGACCTGAATATGAAATATCTCCTTACGCTCCACTTGTTATTGTAAGTACAATTTACTTGGAAACAATGCAACATCTCTTGATAAGAAATCGATCACTACACAAGCTCTTTATTACTGCCCTGGCAACACTTTACTTTGCTTCAAACAAAGAGGGAAAAAAACTATTAATTTTATTTCTCCTGACCCAGTTTTTAATTAATTTAAAAATTTCGACCTCGAGGTGAACATGTTTGTGCATAGTGGCTAATATTTTTTAAATTTCAGCCTCTCACTCAGTATGATAGATATCCCGCAACGCTTATGACAGACGGACCGATACACAAATACTCAATTTTGTTAATATAGTTATATAACATGATGATGATAATAATAATATAATATTGTAAATAGCTATAGTAATTTTCAGTATACAAACCCCCCCCCCTCAATAAAAAAAACTATATATTTTTTTAAGTAAAATTATTAATGGTTATTTTGTCTACACAAAAATAAATTTGATTCACTACAAAAATCAACATTAATTTTAAAGTTAATATTTCAATAAGTTCAGCCTTTTATAGTGCACTCAAGATGACTTTAATATAAATTATTAATAATAATAGATAACTAAGGATTGAGCAAAATTATAATTTTATATCAAAGTTTACCTAAAGCTAACAAAAAATAAACTTTCAAAATAAGGCCTTTAAAGTTGATCATTGCTGTTTTAATCAAGCCAAGTCCCATTTAGAATATTACAGGTTTTAAAAATCATCCTGTGCTAGCTTCTTTTTTTGGAAGAATATTATTGTAGCTACAATTTTCTCCAAACATTTCAACTTTTTGATATTTCAGTTAAGATTGATGATCATTAGGTTAATAATGCTTATATGCCTAAATGCTAGGTTCTAGTTGCTGAACATTTAAATATAGATCAAGATTTGATGTAGACATATCCTTGTTGCCTATCTTTAATGTTTTATGGTCAATCTATTTATTTCCCTTGTACTTACATTTCTGGTTAAATCGATTATTTCTGTCAATAATAATTATTTCACACAGGGAAAAAACTCAATATTCTTTACAAACAAAATAGCAATACAATAAAAAAAAAACACGATTTAATAATGAAATAAATTATTAACTGTCATGGAATCAAAACTGTAAACACAATGTCAATGAAATGAAAACTCTTTACTGGCCATATTAGCAATACAATAAAAACATATTATTTTAATCTACAGAGAAAATGTATCACATACATAGAAGAGTCACTTGTATTAGAGGTGAAGGTTAGTCACACTTCTTATAAAATATTTTAAGATAAAACATAGAATACTCGACATAACATTTTAAAATTCTGGTTCAGAAAAGTGCATTACATTTAAATGACTAAAAAATATTTATTTTTGTATATTTTTAAAATTTATAGGCACTGTGAAGGAGTAGCTTATGTGTCCCGGTTAAAACTGTATGGTGAAGAAAGGCTTGAAAGAACAGTTCAAATTAAAAGCGATAGAGGGTAAGGGCTATCTATCATAACTTGATTTTGAAGAAAAATTAAAAGAAACTAAAAATTGCTCATTCCAAAATGTCTAGTTATTTGGCTAGAATGTTGCGAAGCACCATCATTAATCAACCATATGCGATATATTCCAAGGTGAACGTCTTCCAACAGCACATTCAACTGATTACTAAGGAAATGGACACAAGATTCTCCTATTAATTCTACATGAAGAAAAACAAGTTTGATTACATTTTGGTCAATTGTGAAAATGTGGTTGGTGCCTTGATTGAAGAATAGCACATGGATTTTACTCAACCCAATGATTAGTGTCACGAAAATGGACTACAATATTTCTGGTAAATCTAGCTTTAACTGTACTAAAAAATACAGCAGGGAGAAAATATAGCAATCAACAGCAGACATGCATGGACCAAGCCCAACAAATTATTCTTAGAGGAAAATTAACTAGTTAAGTCCCTGTTCTCACTGGCATGGTACGGATACAGTCTCTCCATACAGTCATATGCTCTACTGCTGAAATTCTTCGAGTGCTCTGGCCATAAATGTGGTTCTGGATCCACTCTTCAAAATTGAGTGTTATGGTACTAATTGGACTACTGTTGTCTGAAACTTTTTTTAAACTAAGCAATATTTATCAGAATTTCATGTAGTCTTTGAAACTTTTCTTATTTGGCATATGTCCATTTTAAAAGCGGTCCATGTTCGGTCTCACACATTAAGGTACACCTGAATGGCTAGTGAGAAGCACTAAAAACAAATCAACAAAGTGGAGGTGTAGAAAAGAATTTATTGTTGCCAAAGCAATCAAGGCTTTAAATAGGACTGTACTAGTAAATTACTTCCTTCTTTTCATATTGAATTCTCCCTTTAAAGCTTAAAAATATACATTCATTCATTACATTATTGTGTGGGTTGTTGGTCAAAGAGACAGGGAAGGGAAGAGTTTGCTTGTACAATCAGTTTGAATCTTGCTTGCCACAGCAACAATAAATGAACCACCCCGGGTGTTATATGAATAGACTTTGTTGTTTTTAAACCATAAATATGTGCATATTGTTGTGAAATTAAATTTACAGAAATACCATTTGAAACTAAAAATTTATTTAAAAGGATGTAAATTAGCATTATCAATGACACCATGTTTACCACTTAGGAAAAATTACTTTTGGAAATGTATAAATGAATTACTTGCATTTTAATTAATTATTTGATATTTTTGGACTATCAATACAAAGAATTAATCCAAAAATGATTACCTAATATTTTACCTAATATATCCAATCTCTACACAGAAAATGACATAATCTTAGGTCATCTTAGGCATACATAGAGTATTTTTTTTACCTAAATTAAATTAAAATCCAGTATTGCAAAATTTGTTCTCATTTATGCTTATTAAGTATCCAACTACTTAGAATCATAGACAACACACACACATATTAAAAACAAACTCAACTACACTGTATTTTCGTAAATTGTTTAAACATACTGTTTCTATTATTTAATTAATTAATCAATATTATGTTTTCTTGTGAATAAATATTTAAACTGTTAATCAATAAAAAATAATATAAAAAGGTATCATTCCTAATAAATAAATGCTTATCAACTTGTTATGAGTGATATGAATATTATTTTCTGAAATTTTAAAACCTCAAATTCATTGTTAACAAATTATTTTTCTTTTATAACAGAGCTGTTGATCTGGAATTTTAAATCTGCTTTCATCACACTTTCATTCACTGTCTTGAACATGTGTTAAGTGAAATATGTATGATCACTAAAGCACTGCCCATGAGATCATCTTAACATTGTAAATCTTGTTAATTTACTGAGTAACATTTTTGTGAAAAATATATTAAATCAAATATATAATTATAATGAATATCTATGCACAGTTAACAAATAATTGTAATTGCAGGGATCTCCATAATGAGGCCACATTTAATTTAATTGATCATAAAATTAAACCAGGACACGTGAATTGAACCAAGGACCTTTGACTTAATGCACAAATCTCTACAACTGAGCAATTAGGATTTGTCCATGCTAAGGGTAATTTTTCACTCATAGTTTCCACACGTCTATCACAGACTCAGATTTAAAAAACAACAACACATGAGGGAAGAATTAATTGAGCATGGGACAAATCCGGTTGGATAAGTGGTAGAGCATTTGTACGCTAAGGCAAAGGTCCTAGGACTGATTCCTGTGTTCAAGTGTAGATTTTCAATTATTTAAATTAAATTTATATAAGATAAATGCAAGATTGAAATTGAAAATAATAACACTAATTGTTAATATAAGGAAAAAACTAATTCACTTTTATAAGTTCATTTTTGTTGGATGTTCTCTTAATTTTCCTTGACTTCATAAAGATGTTGATTACTCTACTACTATGACTTTTGTTGCAGGTCAAAGAAAAATGGTGAAAACTATCGAAAAGCCAATTTTCAACATTTACTCTTCATTTCCTGAAGATATATTTGAAGAAAAACAAATAAAATCTCATCGTATAATGCCGATGTTCTTCTGCCCAAACTGTGGAAAGTCATACCAACACAAGAACACATTAAACCGCCATTTAAAATTTGAATGTGGTATAAAACCACAATTTCAGTGTCCATATTGTTCACACCAGTCAAAACAAAAGACTAACCTTATTTCACACATGTCCACTATGCACAAGGATGAGCAAACATTTTTATAAAACTTCGGTTTGGATTAAAGATATGTGACCTTAATTTGTTCATTTGAGAACAGAACATATTAAAATCTAAAACATTAAATATCCTAAATTAGGTTTTATTGTTTTTTTTAATGATAACAACTTGTGGAGTAATTTCAGCTTGGGCCACACCTTACAAGACTGTGTTTGTAATTTGTTCCTTTCCATTAATAGAAAGTGAAAATCCATGTTTTCACATTTTACTCTATAATATACAGTAGCCCATGGCTTCTTTGGTGCTGACTGACAGCTCACAGCTAACAGCTGACGGCTTTGAAAAGTTACCAGACCAAATTGTTTCCCTACTCCTAACCATATGATCTGCAAAAACATGTGTTTAGCAGCTGTCACTTTTGACAGTCAATATTTAGGTATATACCTAAATGTTGACTGTCAGAAGTCAGCTGTGAGCTGTTAGTCAGCACCAAAGAAGTCGTGGGCTTACTGTATATATTTATTTGGTCAAATATACATTGATTTGATTGGAACAATACACAAGTCACTAAAAGTTGGATACCACTTCATTACAACAATTTTATTACAAAGTAACACTAAAACAATTATCAATTTGGTTGAATGGTGAACCAACAGAGTATCGTTAGACCAAGTGTATTTTCCTGGTTTAATAGATTTTATTTCATTAACCATGTACAAACTTCTGATTTGATTTGACATTTGGTGTTTTGTTTATCAATTATATCATTATAATATTATTATATTATATATTATATATTGATCACAGGGCACACCTGTATGACCCAACACATCGATTGATAGCTATGTGAACTTTTTTAATTTTTCTTTAAAGAAATAATACTTTTTACATCATCCAAATTATGTTATCTATATTTCTTATATGCGAGTAAAAACAAGTCACTTCCATTAACATTGATTTATTTTATTTTCAATTAAATATTTGATTTCACTTTTGATATTATTTTATCCTTGCTTATCATAATTATGTCTCTAACTTGATTTAGACTCTGCTGAAATCTTTTATGAAATATTCAATACAAACTTCACAATATATAGATTTCTGTCAAAATGAACATTCAATTTATTATACAAATGCAACCAGCATAATAAGGATTGTGAAATTACTAAATGGGCTCTAGGTTTGTTGATCAGTGAACATATTTTTAGAATCTAAGGTTAAGATTTATATTAGTGGAGTATTAATGTAGTATCAATAAAATAAAATTAAAAAGGAACTAAAACACTACACAAAACTATTATATGTATATTTCATGAATAGGTTAGTACATTTAGAAAACAATAAGAAAATACATTCACATTGCTAATTTGTATATAGAACGCTCAGTAAATATTTTTAGGATTACATAATAATAACAATATAAGCCAAGAGGAAGATGTTATTGGATATAGTTGCAAATCTGAATATTTTAGTACATGAACAAATGACAGTGGAAGTGGCTAAAATCCCTTGTCTACACTTGTGAATATAAACACTGTAGGAAAATGAAGAACACACGTTAAATTTTATATTCTGGTGAGGGTATCAGGATTTACATTATAATTGTATGAAAACAAATAGGTACCATCTTGTATAAAACAAAACTTTATTAAAGGACACATTTTAAATATTCTTTCAAAAAATGATTTTCAACCAAATCTATAATGGTTTTTTAAACTAATACTCAAAATAAAATATTTTTAATATCTAACTAACTTATTCTATGGCACTAAAAGCTCGAAAGTTCATTGACACACTTACAAAAGTACACCACCTACACCACTCTTGAGCTTGTTCTATCCAGTCCACCTCATTATACCCTATCTCTTTCAGGGCCATTCTAATGTTATTCTCCCATCTACTTCTCTGTATTCCCGATGGTCTCTTCTGATTGGGTTTGCCAGTCAGTACTCTGAACAAGGTTCTAGATTCTCCCATTTGCGCTGCATGTCTTGCCCACCATAATCTATAAGACTAACAATGTCTTGTGATGTCATCATTATATAACCTCTCCACTCTCCAGTAGCCTCATTCTTTTTTAGACCAAAGGTCTTCCTAAGCACACTTTTTTTGAACATCCTAAATTGGTTTTCATCATGTTGGATAAGAGACCACGTTTCACACCTATAGAGAAAAATTGGTAAAATTATTGTTAAGAATAGTCAGAGTTTTACATTCCTTGACAATAGGCGAGATGTAAACAACTTACTAACCTAGCATACATTTCCTGACTGAATTATTTTCTTAATTTCCACTCTAATAACATCATTGCTATTTAAAGTTGTTCCTAAATATTTAAAATCATTAACCCTGTCAAATGATATGTTGTTCGCAGTAATCTCTAAATTGTTGTTTTCTACGTGGTTATATACCTAGGTCCACTTTCATAGTCATACTTAGTATGCCACAAGTGTGGTGCTTGACTAAATACAGGATGACACCTAAAACAACCAGAATGGAATGGGCCAGTTTCGCATTTGAAACTGGCCCATTCCATTCGAGTTTAGGTAGGGGTCATCTTGTGTTTAGTAAAGCACCACACTTGTGGCGTACTAAGTCAGATTATGAAACTGACCCTTACGAGTCTTTTCAGTGTCCACTTCTAAACCTATTTCCTTACTAGCTTCTAATAAAATTTCTGCATTTCTTGCAACAGCTTTCTTATTATTGCCCAACAATTAGTATGAAAAAAAGGAATCTCCTAGTTTATTAAGTAGGAATTTGTTTGTTTTTGTTTAGTGATTAAAGTTATTTTTTAACATAAGCTATATTAGCTATACTATTGAAGGGTCACATATTCTTTATGTTTGTAGATTGGTAGTGTGCTTTGTAATTATGATTTCTGTCAGTTGTTTCACTTCCTTGTTACTGGTCTGATCTCTACACAGTTTATTTATTTAACATACTGTAAAATTTCTCTTAAACTCGATATCACTATTACTTTACATTAATTTACCAACTTTTGAAAGACTATTAATATCTCTCTAATGTCTGTTACAGGTAAAATAAAAAAATTGAAAAGTAACAAGGCAAATATCAACATGTACTCGTCTTTTCCTTACTTTATTCAAGACATGTTTGAAGGAGAACAAACGAAAACACCATCGATGATGTCACTGTTTGTGTGCCCAAACTGTGGAAAGTCATACAAACACAATAATACATTGAACAGACATTTAAAATTCGAGTGCGGTAAAGAACCGCAGTTCCGCTGCCCATATTGTTCACATCGGTCAAAACAAAAGGCTTCCATGACTAAACACATATATACTATACATAAGGATGAGCAAACCATGATATAGAACATCACATATTTATAATTTGTCATGTAAGATGATAAAAATGTTCAAAATAAAAATAATATATAAAATTGTACTGTTTTGCTGGCATTGAAAGCTTGTTAATTGCTACCAACTGAAGCCTTTCTGACAGATTCTCTTTCTGAAAAAGGTCCCCTCCTATTACTTTCATATCAGGCCAAGGCAGAGGACATACATTTACTCATCATTACTTTGTAATTGAAACAAAATGTGTTTTATTCTTGATAATGATTTGTAAACATACTATAAGTACAATATTATCACACAAGGTTCACTCCGGCAACTCTTAACAGGCTGCCACTGTATTATTATTTACATATTATTTATCCCTTTCACCATTTAACCAAGAATAGTAAGTCCTTGATTTACACAAATTCAAGTTACGCTGATTCCTTCGACTTACGACGAGCAATATCATACATTTGCCGCCACTTTAAACATAATAGCTGGTGTCACAAGTAAGCTGACAGACATCTTATAGTGTCATCACTATTTTGTTTGGTTTTATATTTATGTAAACCAAGGATAACAAATGAATTTCCATTTTTTTTAAAAAGTGTTCTTTTAATAAGTAGAACCCCTTTATCTTTAATTATCGTTCGAAACAAACATATAAGTTATATCTCAAATACATTTTCTTATACCACCAATAAACCTATCCCGTTTTTAAACTTGCACGAAAACCTTCGGAATGAATTAACCGCGCATATTGAGGACTTGGCGAGCTGTAATTTATGTCACTTCAAATGCCAAAAAAAAGGCCTTTGTTTAACTGTTTTCTTTTAATGTCATACAAAAAAAAAACATTTTCACTATTTAAATGGAATGAAATCATTAAAATGTTTCAGATAGTAAATGTGTTTCCTGCTTTTTAACAGTGGAATTGACCCACCTCGGTGCCGTTGTTAGCTAACACGCTAGTCGTGTTAAGCTCGACTGCCAAGGACGGGAAGATCGAGGTTCGAATCTCGGTCGGGTGAACTGGGGGTGGTTTTTCTAAATGGTTTTCCACTCTAACTCCACGCAATTGCGGGTTCACTTCCTCTAAATTCAACCTTCCCAGTTCCTAAACCATTAGTGTAATAAGTACTTGAGCGTATAACCCGAACGGGTAGTAAGACGCGGTGCTAAATAAAAAAAAACTGAAACTTATGCATGTACAGTTCAATTTTAAAAGGATGGGCCTTCCTTACCTGACAAATAGAAAAGTTACAGATATAGTTTCTCATATAAATACGTCAGGTTGTTTTATCTATGACAAGTTGCTGTCACTTTTGATTGATATTATCAACAACTATAAAATAATTACATATTATTAATTTTGCCCACAAAAATATGCTTATGGTATATAAAGGCCCTGTCTATGAAAATTGGATTGTACATGAAAAAATGGTTTTCATAAAAATCACCTAACAACATACTCTAGGTCAGTGATTTACATCCTGTAGGTAGTGGCATGAATTTGGAGGGGGTTTGTGAAGACTTTAACCCGATAACTAATATCTTAAGAGATTATATAACTACAGTTAAAATTCAAAATTCAAATAGAAACAGAATAGGTTAAACTATGTAGTTAAAATTAATTTTTGCTATGCTACTGTGACTGCATGTTTGCTGACACAGTCTACTACAGCAGCCTCAGTGACTGCTTGTTTGCTGACACACTTCACTACAGCAGCCCCAGTGACTGCACGTTTGCTGAACATTCACTCAGCAGCTCAGTGACTGCTTGTTTGCTGACACACTTCACTACAGCAGCCTCAGTGACTGCTTGTTTGCTGACACACTTCACTACAGCAGCCTCAGTGACTGCACGTTTGCTGACATACTTCACTACAGCAGCCTCAGTGACTGCTTGTTTGCTGACACACTTCACTACAGCAGCCTCAGTGACTGCACGTTTGCTGACATACTTCACTACAGCAGCCTCAGTGACTGCACGTTTGCTGACACACTTCACTACAGCAGCCTCAGTGACTGCTTGTTTGCTGACACACTTCACTACAGCAGCCTCAGTGACTGCACGTTTGCTGACATACTTCACTACAGCAGCCTCAGTGACTGCACGTTTGCTGACACACTTCACTACAGCAGCCTCAGTGACTGCACGTTTGCTGACATACTTCACTACAGCAGCCTCAGTGACTGCTTGTTTGCTGACACACTTCACTACAGCAGCCTCAGTGACTGCTTGTTTGCTGACACACTTCACTACAGCAGCCTCAGTGACTGCACGTTTGCTGACATACTTCACTACAGCAGCCTCAGTGACTGCTTGTTTGCTGACACACTTCACTACAGCAGCCTCAGTGACTGCACGTTTGCTGACATACTTCACTACAGCAGCCTCAGTGACTGCTTGTTTGCTGACACACTTCACTACAGCAGCCTCAGTGACTGCTTGTTTGCTGACACACTTCACTACAGCAGCCTCAGTGACTGCACGTTTGCTGACATACTTCACTACAGCAGCCTCAGTGACTGCACATTTGCTGACACACTTCACTACAGCAGCCTCAGTGACTGCACGTTTGCTGACATACTTCACTACAGCAGCCTCAGTGACTGCATGTTTGCTGACACACTTCACTACAGCAGCCTCAGTGACTGCATGTTTGCTGACACAGTCTACTACAGCAGCCTCAGTGACTGCTTGTTTGCTGACACACTTCACTACAGCAGCCTCAGTGACTGCATGTTTGCTGACACAGTCTACTACAGCAGCCTCAGTGACTGCTTGTTTGCTGACACACTTCACTACATCAGCCTCAGTGACTGCTTGTTTGCTGACACACTTCACTACAGCAGCCTCAGTGACTGCTTGTTTGCTGACACAGTTCACTACAGCAGCCTCAGTGACTGCTTGTTTGCTGACACACTTCACTACAGCAGCCTCAGTGACTGCATGTTTGCTGACACACTTCACTACAGCAGCCTCAGTGACTGCTTGTTTGCTGACACACTTCACTACAGCAGCCTCAGTGACTGCTTGTTTGCTGACACACTTCACTACAGCAGCCTCAGTGACTGCTTGTTTGCTGACACACTTCACTACAGCAGCCTCAGTGACTGCTTGTTTGCTGACACAGTTCACTACAGCAGCCTCAGTGACTGCTTTTGCTGACACATTCACTACAGCAGCCTCAGTGACTGCATGTTTGCTGACACATTCACTACAGCAGCCTCAGTGACTGCTATGTTTGCTGACACAGTTCACTACAGCAGCCTCAGTGACTGCTTGTTTGCTGACACACTTCACTACAGCAGCCTCAGTGACTGCTTGTTTGCTGACACACTTCACTACAGCAGCCTCAGTGACTGCTTGTTTGCTGACACATTCACTACAGCAGCCTCAGTGACTGCATGTTTGCTGACACAGTTCACTACAGCAGCCTCAGTGACTGCATGTTTGCTGACACACTTCACTACAGCAGCCTCAGTGACTGCTTGTTTGCTGACACATTCACTACAGCAGCCTCAGTGACTGCATGTTTGCTGACACACTTCACTACAGCAGCCTCAGTGACTGCATGTTTGCTGACACAGTTCACTACAGCAGCCTCAGTGACTGCTGTTTGCTGACACATTACTACAGCAGCCTCATGACTGACTTGTTTGCTGACACACTTCACTACAGCAGCCATCAGTGACTGCTTGTTTGCTGAACACAGTTCACTACAGCAGCCTCAGTGACTGCTGTTTGCGACACATTCACTACGCAGCCTCAGTGACTGCATGTTTGCTGACACACTTCACTACAGCAGCCTCAGTGACTGCTTGTTTGCTGACACATTCACTACAGCAGCCTCAGTGACTGCAGTTTGCTGACAACTTCACTACAGCAGCCTCAGTGACTGCTTGTTGCTGACACACTTCACTACAGCAGCCTCAGTGACTGCTTGTTTGCTGACACACTTCACTACACAGCCCAGTGACGCATGTTGCTGACACATTCACTACACACTCATACTGCATTTTCGACACATTCCTACAGCAGCCTCAGTGACTCTTTTTGCTGACAACTTCACTAAGCCTCAGTGACTGTTGTTTCTGAACACTTCACTAAGCAGCCTCAGTGACTGCATGTTTGCTGACACACTTCACTAAGCAGCCTCAGTACTGCATGTTTGCTGACACCTACTCAGCAGCCTCAGTGACTGCTTGTTTGCTGACACACTACTACACACTCATGACTGCGTTTGCTGACACATTCACTACAGCAGCCCAATGCTGTTGCGCACTATCACTACAGCAGCCTAGTACTGCTTGTTTGCTGACACAGTTCACTACAGCAGTCAGTGACTGCTGTTTGCTGACACAGTTCACTACAGCAGCCTCAGTGACTGCTTGTTTGCTGACACACTTCACTACAGCAGCTCATGATGCTTTTGTGACACCTCACTACAGCAGCTCTGACTGCATCGTTTGCTGACACACTTCACTACAGCAGCCTCAGTGACTGCATGTTTGCTGACACAGTTCACTACAGCAGCCTCAGTGACTGCATTGTTTGCTGACACATTCACTACAGCAGCCTCAGTGACTGCAGTTTGCTGACACACTTCACTACAGCAGCCTCAGTGACTGCTTGTTTGCTGACACATTCACTACAGCAGCCTCAGGACTGTTTTTGCTGACACACTTCACTACAGCAGCCTCAGTGACTGCTGTTTGCTGACACACTTACTACAGCAGCTCAGTGATGCATGTTTGCAACATCACTACACAGCTCAGTGACTGCATGTTTGCTGAACACTACTACAGCAGCTCAGTGACTGCATTGCTACACAGTTCACTACAGCAGCTCAGTGACTGCACGTTTGCTGACACACTTCACTACAGCAGCCTCAGTGACTGCACGTTTGCTGACACACTTCACTACAGCAGCTCAGTGACTGCTTGTTTGCTGACACATTCACTACAGCAGCCTCAGTGACTGCTTGTTTGCTGACAACTTCACTACAGCAGCCTCAGTGACTGCACGTTTGCTGACACACTTCACTACAGCAGCCTCAGTGACTGCTTGTTTGCTGACACAGTTCACTACAGCAGCCTCAGTGACTGCTTGTTTGCTGACACACTTCACTACAGCAGCCTCATGACTGCACGTTTGCTGACACACTTCACTACAGCAGCCTCAGTGACTGCTTGTTTGCTGACACACTTCACTACGCAGCCTCAGTGACTGCACGTTTGCTGACACACTTCACTACAGTCAGCCTCAGTGACATGCTTGTTTGCTGACACAGTTCACTACAGCAGCTCAGTGACTGCTTGTTTGCTGACCACAGTTCACTACAGCAGCTTCAGTGACTGCATGTTGCTGACACAGTTCACTACAGCAGCCTCAATTTGGTGAGGTCACTGGTCTGATTGTTAGGTGGGCTGGTTTATAATTGTTAACCATTTTCCTGGCACGTGTATTGAGCATTTTTCCATTTGCCCAAACATTCCCAGGTGCAGGCGTGATTTGATGTTTCATTGCAAATTAAGCTATATGTAACACCATCTATCAATGAGCCACTGTGACTTTCAGTCCAACTGAATACATCATTTTGAAGCTAATAATAGAGCTATCAGTTCATGCTTAATTGACCATGAATAAGTAATAATGAGAAAATAAATGAATAGCAAAATTTTGTCAGGTAAGAGTGGAAAATGTATGCTGGACCTATGCAGATAGCTGTGTACATACATACAGGAATAGATTACATATCATAATGAAACGATTATAATCTCTTGTACTTGATAGACAAAAATTTTCAATTTAGGAATGATAAGATGTATGCAATTTTTGCCAGTTTGTGAATGGTCAATAAAGAGGCCATTCATGGAATATACAGAAATCTGCCAAATTTTTGAAATGGGCAGTTTCAGTAATGGGATGTAGCAAATATATCACTTACTGACAGCTACCAAACCTATTGATACAAGTGTTTGCCTGTGTTCCTGTGTCTTATACAACCTTGAACTTTGTATTCCTAATCATTCTTGCCATATTAAAATAATATCCACTTCTTGATCATTACTCATCTTTCTGGTTGGAAAGAATTAGTAAAATTTTTGCAATTTTTTTTTCTCTTTTCATATATGATATATATTTGAGTGCTCTATTTTCATGTTTAGTGTTACCAATGCACTTTATCTTTTGAAATGAGCAAGAACATGTAGCCTCTCTCACTGATCTGGCTCAGTCTCTGTCTCACTTATGGCTTTGACGAATATTAAAGTGGCCAAGGTATGAACAAACAGCCAGTTCCTGTGATGAATGGAGTGAAGATGTCACTTGAAGAGTCAGTTGGTGTATGCATTACCGTGGTCTCGCCAGACTGATGTGCAATATTACCTTCTGTCTGGGTGAGGTAAGTAACGGGAAATTACCTCACTCCTCATTTCCCTTAACACCTCTTCATTGGTATCTAGGCTTTGCAGCTGATGGTTCACTGCTGAGAATCCAACTAACCTTCGGGTTGAGTGCTATTCATACGTACTCCAATTAAAACAGTTGCAGCAGTTTTAATGTTTCAATGGTTATGCTTGATTGGGAACTATACTCTTAAAAATTATTATTTACTTTTGTTTTATATTATATTTAAGCTTTTGCTTGATAATCAATATTGTAATGGTAATATTGATTATGTAACCTTAATTAATTTGTGATTAAGAAATTAGTTTACTTTTAGGCCATAGTAATAATAATATTAAATATTTTGTTTGTGCTTACCATTATTTTCCATTTTTGTTTAGCTTAGTAAGAACATGTTTTTCTTTCATTTCCCTTGGATATATTAGTAAGTTAATTAAAAAAGATAAATGAATTGTATTTACTATTTTGTGTTTTTATAAAGTAGGTAAAGGAAAATCGATAAGAATAAAGTAAAGTTCATAAAATATAACACTTCAAATTCTGTTATTCCTTGTCTTGGTGATGACACAAATGATCCAGAGGTAGCTAATGGATATGATGGGATTGAAAGGTTGGTGGGGATTAGGATAGTTTGTGTCTGTTGTATCGGGGAGTTCCACCTAAGAATCAAGTATATGAGGGTCGATATTTGGGAACACTCCTGGTATTGGTATAACTTGCTATTGTACTAACTGTGTATTGTGTTTGTGTAGCTAAGCAGGTCTTGAGAGAAAGTATGGATTGACCTAGTTAGAAATATGTAGAGCACAGTGTCATTGCTTGGTTCTCAGTTTTATGTTATAAATCCCCTCTTCCAGTTTATTGGGGTAAGAGTAGCTCTAATGATGTCAATATCACTTTAGTTAATCACATAATGGAATAATAACCTTATTAGTCGAGCTAGAAGTCTGCTTTGTAGTAGTTTTACACAGGAGCAAGTGAGTGGATAAAATGTGTTTTTATAATACTGGCAGACCTGAGGGGCTCCAGGTCAATGGGGCAGCAGCTGTAGAATATAACAAGGTCCTTCGGTTCTAGATGATAGTGGTAAACAACTTCACTCTCGTGAAATTAATCTCTAATTTACATTACTTTATAATGAATTAATTCTAATATTACTTTGAACTAATTGTTACAGGTAAAAGAAAAATGATGAAAGGTAATGAAGAACTAAATATCAGCTTGCACCATTCATTTCCAGACTTTGTTCAAGATATATTTGTTGAAAAACAAATTAAAATGTCACAAGGGACACAAATGTTTATCTGTGCAAAATGTGGAAAGTCATACCAATACAAGTCTAATCTAACCCGACATTTGAAATTTGAGTGTGGTAAAGAACCACAGTTTCACTGTCCTTATTGCCCACATCGGTCAAATACAAAGCTTTTATGACCAAGCACATATATTCAATACATAAGTGTATATAAACAAAATGTTAAAAGATTTATTATGATAAAATAATTCGTTAGGAAAGTTACTGGTATAGCACTTTAGTAACTTGTATTTTCCAAGGCTAAAAACTGACATTCGAACATTGTATGGGACAGTATTGTCAAGATAACATTCCACAAATCACCACTATTACTTATTGTGTCTATGCTACTATGGATAATCATGTTTACCTCGCCTCATTTACATATTACCACACTATTATATTTTTTAAGCTTGTGTCTGTATTCACATTATAAATGTATTACAAAACATTAATACAAATTCTTAAAAATGTATAAGTGCATTGCATTACTTTATAGTCTTGTTAGAAAAAACATGTAAAAATGTACAAAATATTATGTTAATTCACATTAGAGTGGGCCCTGTATCCGAACAGTTTTCCAACACTTTTAAAGTATGTTTACGTTTCCATTACATATGTGTGTCAGTAATAGCATCATATTTTAAGTTTGTGTTTACTTTAGACTCAAAATTAATGGTGGCCTATTTTAAGATATTTTTAATGTTAAATGTTGGTAATAAAAACTTCATTGGTGTAACTATATTTAATAGACTATCTGTTGCAATTACAATATATAGTTACCATGCTTGCATGCCTGTTTCACTGACCGTTTCACATTCAAATCACCTCCTCTAACGGTTTGATAGTACCAACCGTTCATTATTATCTCGTGCCAGTTTTAAATGGATGTTAGTTAATACACTACAGCTCCTTTCTCCTTTGTTTGGAAAAACAAAAATCTATATTTTCTTTAAAAATATTACCTACTTTTCTGTTGTTTAACAAAAACATATCTGGGAAGTAAAATATACAAATAATATTTAAACACCATACACTTAGTTGTATGTAGTACTTGTAGTTTGTTAACAAAAATATTGATTTCAAGTATGAAACACTTCACAATGCCCATTTTAAATTACTTTTAATCTTATAACGAAATAGATTAAAGCTCTTTGTTGTTAGTAGTTGACAACACTTGGTCCACTATGTAAATCTTATTGTAAGATCCTCCTTAGGCTTATATTATTATTATTAGCACCGCGTCTTACTACCCGTTCGGGTTATACGCACTTACGATAATGTGTGATGGTAGGGTGATTGTGAGATGAAATTAAGGACCTACAGTTTAACGTGGAATCCGAACCACGGTGGTGGCCTGGCATTCCCCACATTCACAAGATGTCTTGCCAGAGGTGAAGGAAGGGTTTGGCAATCAGATAAATCTTTGCCGGTACCGAGGATCGAACCCTGGCCGCCAGGATAGAAGTCTGACACCTTACCCCTAGACTGCCAGGTCACCCTTAGGCTTATAATTCCATGTAAACCTTCATTCTCGCTGGCTTAGATTCAGTCTTATCCATTTTCCCAATAATGACTCTAACGATGTTGGTGGACATAATAATATCTCCGATGGCTCCTATCTCAATTCCTTTCTATTTTACATGTCATTTTCGATCAACATAATCATTTTCTTCTATCTCAATCCTGGACTTATTCATCCTGAAATTTCCTTGAGTGTAAAAAAAATAACATCCAGATGTGTTGTTCTTACATTTCTGTCATGGGTCAGTTCTGCTGGAGTTATTCTGATTACTCCATGTGAGGTCAGTTCTGCTGGAGTTATTCCGGTCACTCCATGGGGGGTCAGTTCTCCTGGAGTATTCTGGTCACTCATGTGGGGTCAGTTTTTCTGGAGCTATTCCAGTCACTCCATGTGGGGTCAGTTCTGCTGGAGTTATTCCGGTCACTCCATGTGGGGTCAGTTCTGCTAGAGCTATTCCAATCACTCCATGTGGGGTTAGTTCTCCTGGAGTTATTCTGGTCACTCCATGTGGGGTCAGTTCTCCTGGAGTTATTCTGGTCACTCCATGTGGGGTCAGTTTTTCTGGAGCTATTCCAGTCATTCCATGTGGGGTAAGTTCTCCTGGAGTTATTTTGGTCACTCCATGTGGGGTCAGTTTTCCTGGAGCTATTCCAGTCACTCCATGTGGAGTAAGTTCTCCTGGAGTTATTCTGGTCACTCCATGGGGGGGGGGGGGTCAGTTCTCCTGAAGTTATTCTGGTCACTCCATATGGGGTCAGTTTTCCTGGATCTATTCCGGTCACTCCATGGGGGGTCAGTTCTCCTGGAGTTATTCTGGTTACTCCATGTGGGGGCGGGAAGGGGGTCAGTTATCCCGGAGTTATTCTGGTCACTCCATGTGGTATGCTAACAGGTAACTGTTCAACTCTTATTTCAAGAATTTTCCTATTCTTGAGCCATGCAAAGTTGTTTTGGGATTCACCTGTTTTGTTTTTCCACCTCCCTGTTTGCCTGAAGCCAAATGGGACTAGTATGATCATGTTGGATACTCAAACCCAATAATTTGGGAAACTGTACCTAAGGAACATTGAATGCAGTTTTCCAGCTAGCCTTTCTGCAATAATCGTCTTCATTATTTCCACTTCAAAAAGCCGACTATTAATCTTTGAGAGCAAGAAGATTTTCTCCAGTTGGTAATAGGGCAAGAAACTCTCCTCCAACAACATCCTATGATTTTGAAGGTATGCATTGGCCGGTGAAGTGCTCTTTTTTGAAGAATTTTAGGTAATGCAATTTGAGTTCCTCCTAATAACATGGGTTCTACATATACATTGGTCATCTTGTATCAGTTCATATTTTCTTTGATCTCTAATTCGCAAAACAATCTGAATACTTTTAGTTGTTGGTTTAATCTTTTCGTAACTCCCTTTTAAACCTCCTTTATAGTCATTTTCACTGGGATGGCAGATTTTGTTAATCTTCGAACCCCATCTCTGTTTCATCTTCTCCCCTTTCTATTTTCCTGTTTACATCCAGGAGGCTTTATAATGGGTCTGCTACCTTGGTTTTCCTGTATTTGTAAATCCCAATAGGTCAACACCCAGTGTTTCTGTCTTGCGCTTGACCTGGATTTGCTTCCAAACATCATCTCTAGAGATTCATTATCAGATATCAATTCAAATTATTTTCCAAGCATTTAAATGTTGCTCACACCATATCCAGGTCTTAATTCTCAGTTTGTTAGTTTCTTCATCCATTAGCGTTTGGCTTGCTTATCTGCCAATCCTGGAACCTTCTTTCGGCATCTGAAATAACAAAACACCTAAGCCCACTGGTTTGGCATACATTATTTTGGTCTAAGAATTTTAAATTATTCTTTCCTTTAACTTTTCAAAAGATTCCTGCTTTGTGGGCCCCTATTTGAACTTTGGACCTTTTTTTGTTAGTATTTTTACTAGTTCATTCAATGTTACCTATTTTAGAAGGAATCTGGCTGATAAATTAACTAGTTCATACATCTGACTATTTTTGGTGCTCTTAATTCTCGTACTGTTTGTTGGCTACTCTAAGCTGGTTTAACCCCGCCTCTTGATATGGGATGAGCAAGAAACACCAGCTCCATCATTCCAAACTCACACATTTCCGAATTTAGATATAACTGCTGTAATCTTTCCATAAACCACCGTAAACGTGTGTTATTCTCACGCTGAGATTTTTCACTAATACTTTTATCATACCTGTAATTACAAATACCTTGTAATACCTTTCTGAGAATCCAGTTAAACATTTCAGGTGCACACAATACTCCAAAAAAATAAACGTTTATTTACAAACAAACCCAGCCTGTAACAGAATGTTGTGATGCTCTGTGTTTCTTCATTCATTTCAGTTTGATGATAACTCCAACATATATCAATATTGCTAAACACTTGGGGCCACCATTTGAGTTCTGTAGTAGCTTTATCAATTGTTGGAAGTGGGTCGATGCCTTTCTTGGCTGCTCCTCACGAAAACACAGCCTCCACTCACTTGATTTATTTGGCACTCTCCGAATAGGTGAAACCCAAGGAGTTGGACTGTCAACTTTTTTCATTATATCCATTTCCAATAACTGTGTAATTAGCTGCTCTTCCACTGCATGAAGGTGATAGTATTGTCTCGTTATTGCTTGAGCCACTGGTCGCACCTCCTGGTTGATTGGAATTTGCAAAAATTGTGAAAAAAAAGTATGCATTTGTAGTTTAACAAAATATAAGTTTCAAGGAACATGGATTTCCTTTCTTAAATTAGGCACTTTAGTTTTTAAATTGCCTTATCTCGAGTAACTGAAGAATTTAATATTTTCAAAACAATTTAAAAAGGCTAATGATTTGAGAACCACAATTGTGTTAATGTTTTACAGTACAATATATAAAAATTAATGTATTGAAAGGGGAGGGCGGCACTTTTATCCTTTGTCTAGAGCAGCAAAAGGACACGAGCCAGCCCTGGAAACAGCTTTGTCATTTTCTTGTTTTCATATGGTCGATATTCCCTCAAATATATGATAAATTTTGCAATGCTGGTTTGTGGATGTTGCCAGTAGTTTCTTACTCCTCCGGCACACCATCTTCTGACATAACTGAAAGCGAGGGGCTTTGTCAACAGTTAAATGAGAGAGAACAGATATAATAAATCTTTTCTCCATAAAACCTGCAGTTCCCTCAAAGTTGATATTCAGTGTGGGGGAGCCAGATTTGATCTCAGGCTGTGTCTGAAAGGTTAGTATTTGTGCATGGTTTGTCCCATCACTTAGATATTAGAATTCCTGATGTTGATTGATAACTGTTGCTGTTGTAATGTGAATGTATACTCTGTGTATTATAAAATTGTGTCTTCAACACACTCATTCAATATCTTTTTAAAATTTCAACAATATTGATAAATTTGACTATTCATGAAATAATTTTTCTAATGTTTTATTAAGGATTTGAGACGGAAGCTACTTGATTTATTTTAAAGGTAGCTTAAATTTGTCCAAATACTGCGTTGACATTTCAAATGTTGGTCATGTTGAATGTAATTGGTCCCAATGTGAAGTAAAATCATTTGGTATACAAGAGGATTTTAACCATCCATAAGTGAAGTCACAGGTGTTAAAAACCATTAGCATGTTTCAAGACCCTTAAGATCCATAATAAACTTAAATATTGGAATGGTCACTACTATAAAAGCGCTTGTTTAATATCCCTATTTTCATATTGTTTTAAGACTGAATATTAATTAAAATAAATTTTAAAGCTTCAAGCTGGGTTGCACCCCTCAAACTTGCCGATATTAACCAATAAAAATTGTGAACATCAATTGGGTATAGCTATAAATATATATTATTAAAAATGTCACTTTTGCTTTATTTTTATGAAAATAATAAAATGGTAAAAATAGAATAATATAATAGTAAATTATAAAATAATAAAATAGAGTGATAAAGTATGTCAAGTAATATTGTTTCCAAAAAGTAATTTTAGCAGCAATAATAATGTAAAGCACATAAAACTAAATAAAATAAATTTATGCCATAAATTGAATAAGTTGTGAGTTTAGGTAACAAAATAATAATTATTAAAAATACGATACAAAAGTAGAACAGCCATTTTGGTAAAGCTTTTTTTAAATGTTTATCCCAATTAAAATATTAGTTCAAGTTTTCATTATTTAAAGATTGTATCTAATTGGACATTATTCTCTAGTTTATTTCTAATAGTGTATTTCATTTGATTATTTTTAACTTTTGTTATATATTGCATTAAACATTCCTTGATAATTAATAAATATAATAGTAGTGTTGATATTAATTATAGTTCAAATTAATGTCTTATGTAAACTTAAATAATAAGCTATATTAATTCCAATTTTAAACGTTTGGTTTTTGTTACCATTTCCCACATTTTTGTTTAACTTAATAAATACATAAATTGCTTTTAACTCTACTGGAAATCTTGGTAAGTTAATAAAAAAAATGTATTTATCTGTTTGTGTTTTTATTAAATAAGTAAAGGTAAGTCAATAAATATAAAGTAAAGGCAAAAAAATGTAAAAATTGATATTTTGTTTACCCTTGATTTAGTGTTGACACAAGTCAACCTCATGGTCTTGGGGTACATTGCTCACCTCAGGACCTGCTGTTCATGGGTTCAAACCTAGCTGGTGTCAACGAATTCTTCTTGAGTGATACAAATTTGTAGCACAACTTCCTTTGGTGGAGAAGTAAAGCCATCAGTCTCATATGATTGTGGACATGTACAATAACTCTGGAACTTATGTGAAGATACCTTTCCCAGCAAAATTGTTTGGCCCTTTTGCTCTCGCTCATAGAAATTCCCGTGTGCTGATATAATCAGTTGGTTCAGAAAATGCTTGTTAATTACCTCAAATAATAAAAAATAAGTGATGACACAAATGATCCAGAGGTAGCTAATGGATATGATGGGATTGAAAGGTTGGTGGGGATTAGGATAGTTTGTGTCTGTTGTATGGGGGAGTTCCACCTAAGAATCAAGGATATGAGGATGCAAGCTTGGGAACACTCCTGGTATTGGTATAGTTTGGTATATTTATGTGTATTGTGTTTGTGTAGATAGGCAGGTCTTGAGGAAAGTATGGATAGACCTAGTTAGAAATAGGCAGAGCACAGTGTCGTTGCTTGGTTCTCAGTTTTATGTTCAAATCCCCTCTTCCAGTTTATTGGGTGAAGAATAGCTCTAATGATGTCAATATTACTTTAGTTAATCACATAATGGAATAATAACCTTATTAGTCGAGCTAGAAGTCTGCTTTGTAGTAGTTTTACACAGGAGCAAATGGGTGGATAAAATGTGTTTTTATAATACTGGCAGACCTGAGGAGTTCCAAGTCAGTGGAGGAGCAGATGTAGAATATACAAAGTCCTTCTGTTCTAGAATATAGTGGTAAACAACTTCACTGTCATGAAATTAATCTCTAACTTTACATTACTGTATAGTGATTTAAATCTAATATCACTTTGAACTGATTGTTACAGGTAAAAGAAAAACGTTGAAAAGTAATGAAGAATCAAATATCAGCATGCACCACTTGTTTCCAGATTTCGTTCAAGATATATTTGTTGAAAAACAAATGCAAACACCGCAAATGATGACAGAAATGTTCTTCTGTCCAAATTGTGGAAAGTCATACCAATACAAGTCTAATTTAAACCGACATGTTAATTTCGAGTGTGGTAAAGAACCGCAGTTCCTCTGTCCTTATTGCCCACATCGGTCAAAACAAAAGACTTCAATGACCAAACACATCTATTGTATACATAAGAATCAACAAGCTTTGATGTAGAACATAATTCAAGAGATCAATTATAGTTACCACACACAAATATGTGTTCATTTGAGGACATTAAGTGTACATATATCTTTTAACACCCCAGGACCACTTTTACTCTTAACTGAATGATAGCGTGTCGCAAGGTGATTCCCCTTCCTCCTTTTACTTACCACCTAACTTTTACCACTTGTCCCAAATTTTCCGGTTAGCCTTGAAATTATAGTGAAAATGGATTCTTAAAACACTTACTTAGACATATCACAAACTACTAGCTACTGTTAAACTATATTTTTTAAAGTCATACTTAAAAGGTTTGTAGTCACAGAAGCAATAGTTATTATATTTAAAAATTAAAATTTTCATTGGTTACCAATGATGCAGATGTTTACAAATATGAATCATAAATATGCTGCCAATACTTTTTATTTATATTAGGTATAATGATATACTTGACACAGTATTTTATTAGTTTCTCAATATCAGATTCAATTTTAGAAATGACAATTCACAAATTTCCTCCGATTGTCCATCAGTCAGGTGGATATGACCCCATGTTTTATAAAAAAATGACTTCACATAAGTAGGTGTGTAGCACAATCTACAATGGCTACAAACAATAGATTAAATTATTAGTGACGCTTGTCGAACTGGTGACCCCTGTCGACAAGGCTTACAACTTTTCCCCCCTCCTTCCTTCACGGAGAATAAATTCATGTTCATATGAGGAGATTTTTTGCATTCTACACTCCCCATTGGTCCTTCACTATAATATGTTAGTGTGATGATGTTGTATAGTAGATTTGTGTTATTTTCTGTATATATTGGGGTAATTTATAAGGGAGAGCTGTACTTGGTTGTGCACAGTTTTAGGGGTGAGCTGTGCGTTGGTATATTGTTCTTTTTCTAAATTATCATTATGGCATAAAAATATTAATATTTCTAAATCCCCTTTTTTAATATTTTGCATATAGCTTTAAATTGACCCTTCTGGTTGTCTGAGATGTCTCTCTCATTTGACATAGGTATATTTTTAAACATTTATAATATTTATTTAAATTATAGATTTTATTTATTTGCTGGGAGTGGATTAGTTATATCTAACGCTTGTGCACTGTTGCTATTCTTGATCTTCTCTTGAAAAAGGAAATGTTCAAATTTTGTTTAATATATGCCGGTGAAGGCTGTTTTAGGTAATCTTGACCAGACCTTTATATTGTAAATATTAAAATCGATTTTGCTATTTAATTAAAGTATATTTGTACCACCTTTTTTTATATAGCCTATAGTGCAAGTCTTTGTTAGTTTCTGTTTCTTCTTATGATGTCCTATTATATTTACTGTTTAAATTAAGCCTTTAGGGGCGGCTGAGAATTGATTAAAACCTACATTATTCATGTTATAGATAGAATATAATCTTGCTATTTCACGATGATTTAGAGTTCATTCTTATGCATTATTATTGATGGAAATTTATAAGGAAGATATTTTATATTATAATTGATTGCAAGTTGCCAATTAGCCAATTTATAGCATACAATAATTTATACAGTTAATTAATAATTTGCGCCATGCTAACCAGTTTCTCTCGCAGGCTCTACTATGGACGCACTATATTGTTTGTATCTAGCCTTGGTCAGGCTTTAAATTGTTCTTCTATTGTATTTAAGTTGAATAAAAACTTATTGTGCCACTTAAATATTTGAGTTTTCTTACTGTCATGGTACAGATGCTTCTGAATAATGTGGTCTTTTTAGATCATGTTTGTTAAATGCTTCAATTTTTTAGGCATGTAAGTCTTATAAAAATCCAGTAAAAAGAACTACATGGAAGCTCAATTAGCTCCATATGGAAATCGATGGACTCTGTCTCAACATCCGTAGTGAATGGTAGAGCAAACACGTCAAACAATTTCTCAAGTTTGCTCACATCTAGAAATCAAAGTTTAACCTCATTTTGAAGATTATCTTTGTGCAAGGTGTATTTAGTGAAATTAGGTTCTTCTTAAGAATTTGCAGAAAAACTGTTCACCTTTGTAAAAATAACCCTTTTCCCAGACTTTTCAGTTGTGACTGCCATAATGTCAAATGACTTTATTAATTAAAACAGGTTGTGTTTCATTTTTTTTTCTTAATGCTTAGTATTTAGCTCGCTCGTGTCAACTAAAAAAGATAAATCACACATTCATTCATTGCTCTCAAAGTCTCCTACCAGATTCTCATCATGACTTTGTATCTCTTATCTCGGATCATATACGTGTCTCAGCATTTTTCAGCTCTAAGTCAACCAACTTGTTTAAAATAAACAACATTGTCATACTGTGAGTCTTAATTCTGACAAGTATTATCAGAACTAGTGATGAGTGAGTCCCCTGGAATGAATAAAACTTATTACTTTGATCAATACTTTCATCACATGCTCCACATTAATGGTTTTTGCACAAAGGTTCCCTTGGTGTATCATACATAGGCATGTGACAATATCATTGCTCATTGCTAATGTTTTTGTAATCTGGTGCTAAATAGTTCACAAGCCCTTGCTTCTTTCCTACCATGGCTGACACGCCATTTGTAAAATTGTAATCCCTAAGCTCCAAACTAGAGGGATTCAATACATAAATATAAACAAAACCTACAGTTAAAGAAAAATAAATTAGAATATAGAGGAGCGCGTAGAGTGAATATCCTAAAATTGTGAGTTATAAAGTGCTGGACATTTAGCATGTCCCCAGCGCACGCAACTCACTTTAGTGAGTAGCGGGAAACTACGGTCCACCTTCACAGGTTGCCTAACATATTAATATATAAAAAGGTTGAAGGCTAATCCCTCACACCTTTTCTAGACATAGGGATAATATGGCGTAATTATGTAATAGAATAAATTCAAGTCTTAGAATCTTTTAGATTTAATTTATGCCAAACTTTATTAAATGATAAGCATATTATTTGAAGAGCATTTAATAATTCAGTTTATATATATATATATAATATATAATAGTCATGAGTGAGCAAGCATTCTCAACATAAATATATACTATCCAATAAAAACATTGTTCCATAAATATTTACTCTTTTTCTTCTAATCATTACGTTATTTATTATGTACCCTAAACATATTAAGTAAATACAAATATTGATGCATAACATTAATTTAATATGATCATACGTAGTACAGTAAATGATCTCTCCTAACTAACACATTTTTGAACCTGTTGCGAAAATGCCACATGTTACTAAAAGTTTTAGTTCCATCAAAAATACCTAATGTCAATACCATTTAACTTTAACGCTAATAACCTACTAGCAGAACTCAACATAGCCTTCGCCTATGTCCTAAACAAGGATTATAGTACTATTATAAATATCGAGGATATTTCCTAACATTACCCCTTTAAGTTTTTTTTGTTACTATTTTGGCACAAAATAGATATTAACAACACTATCCTAAAAATAACAATCGAGAAACTAGTAAAAAAATATAAAGTTAAGTTGACATATATAATAATCTAGTTCAATACTCCATTCTACTAATATTGAAAATCTCAGCACCATATTTCAAACACTTTCCCACCTTAATGTTTACCAAACCCAAAATGCCACATTTGCAATTGAGACGAAATAAAGTTAATTTTGAAAGGTTTGACTTTCAATCATTATGGATAATATTAAAAAGTTCTGATCTAACAACACTCTCAAACTTTCATATTTACTACACTCATCTAACCTAAATAATACTGAGAAACAAATAAAATTAATTGGTTGAGTATAAAGTTCACGCATAATGCCTAATATCAATAACACAGAAAATGTCTGACTTTACAATACTCTCATTACAAAGTAAATCAAAGACGAAGATTTACGCAAATACTTTATAATTAAATTTGATAAAAAGATCTAAAAAGAATTTTGACTAGTTCCCATAATTTACATTTAAACTGAAATTGGATTTTATTCTTACATTAATGTAATATGTCCGTTACGCAGACGCTTAGTCCTACATGGTCGCAGCCAAGTCCAAGAGTGACGTCTTCCTCGACGGATGGTCTTTTATATGGCACACTCATCGAACAGGATAGGCACAAAGGAAGGGGGCGCGCCGGCAGAAGAACATTCTATATTATTCTGGCAAAGCCTGGCAGTTACCATCTTCTTCTCGTTTCTTGAAGTTGGGCGGATTGATCATGGTAGTGGTGGTGCCGGTCTTTAGTGGCGAGATGCGGAACTTGGCTCAGTCTTGGCAGTTGTTCGCTTATGGTTTGTGTAGTCGGATGTTTGTTGCGCGTGGTGCTCGGCGAGATTAGTGGTATTGGGTAAGTGATGTTTATACTTGACTGTCCCCATTCTGTCGACTTGGAGCAATAATTGCTACAAAATATCATGTAATAATTTTAGGTTCAAATTTTACTTTCCCAAATTCTGAGCCTTTGGATGAAGCTTTCATAGGAACTATCACTTGCAATCCTTTGTAATGTTAAAATTTCCATCAACACTACAGATAAAGATTGAAAGCTGTGCACTGTCGGTGATACCTGTGCTTTCATCCATTGCCAATTAAAAGGACTTAAATTCTAATTCCCCTCCCCCTCCCCCCCAATGTTTTTTCAATAGCTGATGTCATTTCTTCAGCTCTCATACAGCTAAAACTTATTTTTAAAACAATACCCTTTTCTACAGGAAAGCTATATTTGCTATTTCTTTCAGACATCCTCTAACCAGCTAAGCATCTTTATATGTCTTATATTTTTTTACTATAATCTTAGATAAAACAAAACTTACTTTGACCGCAATTTCTGGGTCGTCAGTCACTTTTCGGAAAAGGTTTTGTTTGCTTGTTAATTTATGTTGCATTTCTTTTACCTTATCCTTTCTCATTTACCCAGTCCAGTCATTATCCTTACCAATATTTTGTGTTGTAGTTTTTCTTCACTTTGTATTCATTAATTACTCCCACAGTTTCTTTGCAAATTAAGCATGCTGCTTTGCTGTTATATTTTATAAATAAAAAAAACCTCGCACTCCATGTCATCTGAAACACAAGACACTCGTCAGTCACTTTACATTTTTTACAAATGTCATAGTAAAATATTACATAATAAATCAATTGCGCCAATCTGAACATGTATACAATCACTATCAACAGTAGTCTGAAGTAGATGCACGTTGGCATCAACTGACTGGCTGACTCAAAATTAAGAAATCGCTACTAAAGCTCATTCAAACTAGGAGTTGCCTGACTCACATGTGTGCAGACAGTGTCCGCCCCCACCCCCCACCCCCCTCGCCCCCCACTAATACCACCACTACAACCACCACCTGGCCTGGATAGTGCAGGGTTATACACACTTCTGTCATAAAAAGTGTCTCATTCCTGTAATGTTTTGTGGTTTTAATTATTTAGGCCTAACTGTAGAATACGCAATCATATTTTCATTCCTTGTATTATGTCGATAGTGTAAAAAAAATTAAAAAAATGAATCTCCCAAAAAATCAACGGGTGATACAAAACCAGAAAAATGTGGTGTTCTGGATGGATTTCCGAACACAATTTTAAATTATGTTGATCTCATGCTGGCCAGATTAAGTGAGGATAAGGCTGTGGTTTGTGCTCAGCTGCACTAAAACTATAATTAGGAAAACCAACCTAACTGCAGTCAGTTGAGATCGAATTTGAGCTCTCAAGCCAATTCCACATTTACATACACACACACACACACACACACCCATGATAAATATGCTACTTAACAAAGTAAAAATTCCTTGTGTGCTAAATATGTATTATTTATAATCGAATATAATATAATTAAATATACATTAAATAATTTAATAACAATAAACTATGTTAAAAAAGACATTCATTATATATTTTGTTTGGTAATTTTAATAATATCCATAGTTAATTTTATTAAGGAGGGAATAAATTACAAATTTAGGGAAAGAAACTTAAGTTGTGTTTGGAAATGACTTGATATTTTGCAAAAAAAAAAAAAAAAAAAAAAAACTTTACGTAAAAAGATTGGATAATATATAAGGTTGAATAATTTAGTAACTTATAACAATTAATATACTTACGGTGGATAAATTAATCAAAAATGATAAAAATTGATAATAAAACTTTTAAGATTATATTTACAAGTTGAAACAAAAGCTAAAATACTAAACCACTGTTGAAAGTTACACCAACCTACATATAATTTTTGTTTCAACTTGTAAATATAACCTTATATGTTTTATTATCAATTTCTATCCTTTTTGACTAATTTATCTACAATAAATATATTAATTTCTATCATATACTAATATTATTCAACTTTATATATGTATAAATATATATAATCTAATCTTTTGACGTAAAGTCTTTTTTGCAAACATCTTGTCATTTCCAAACACAAGTTTATTTCCTTATATTTGTTATAATTTATCTGCCGGGTAATGTTGATACCCATTTATTTTAAATATGTCCATAGCATAATTCTCTTGTATAATTTTACTTAATAGTTGTTATTTTATTGAATGTGTATGTACATAGCTTGCATTGCTTTATAGTCTTGTTAGAAAAATAAATCGTTCAGCGTGTCACTCAGACTTTTTCCCTCCATTACCCTAAAATGTAGCACTTTGCATTTAACTCTGAAACTGGGAGGTACCCTTCAATCACCCTGCAGGGCAGCTAGCTTACCTTACATTGTTCTACTTGACTATGGCGTAGTTTATAAAATAGAGCCATAGTGTAATCCGTCATGGTGAGACTGCCACCTTTCAAGGTAAACAGAGTGTATCTTCCATGCCCCATGTAGTAAAATACCACTTACAAAAGATGGAAAGATAAAAGGAAATCATCTTGGCCAAGTCAGTCTAATAAAATGCCTCCATCTTCCTCTTTCCTTCCACCATTTTTCTCCTCTCACATGCACACTTTTTGATATTTACTTCTCCCATCTCTTTCTTGGTCTCCCTTCCTTTCGTTTTCCTACATATTTCATCTCCATCAATCTCTTTGGTATTCTTTCCTTTTTTCCTCAATATAGCCTGGCCACATAGAGCGCTATGCTAGCTATGTACGCTATGTTCACTTTGCGGACAAAAAATAGCTCCCTTTATCGGCAGTGTAAGTGGCCACATAGAGCTGTGTCGTGTGTATGCTATGTTCCCTACCTTTGCTATCTTAGCTATGACTTGGTGTGTTTTATTCTTGGTTATATTTTTAAACATTGCCGACAACAGACATGCACATTAGACACAACTTAGTATCCAGCCACATTCAGTCATCATTATTAGTGTGTAAGAATATGACGTTTCTGGAGCAGTTGATTGAAGAGGTAAGAAAGTACCCATGCCTGTAGATGATGATGATGATGATGATGATGATGAATTTCACCAAACTCTGTTCTTTTAATGTACCCTTCATGTGACCACTTTCTTTTATGTTTTTTACACCATGCAAGTAGCAAAAAAGCCTCATCTTCACTATCATCACTGTCCCAGGGCAGGACTGAAGAGTCTCATACAAATCATAGCTTCCAGTTTGGCCACTTGATGTAGCGAACATAGCAAACATAGCATACATAGCATACATAGCGTAGTGCTATATGTGACCTCAGAATAACATGACCATCTATCTCAAATACTCCCTGTACTTCCACTCTTTCCCGGGTAACTTCATTCCTAATCCTGTTTCTCCTAGTGACAGCTAACATGCTCCTCACAAACTTCATTCCACATTCCTAGTCTCTCTTACATTCAATGCCCAGGTTTCTGCTACATATGTAACAATGGGGTACAAAGAACTTATTATGGGTACAAAGTACACTGTTTACAAAACTTATTTACCCTTCAAGGGCACTTCTATTCTCCATAGGGGTCTTACACACCTCTAGAACAATTCTTCCTGCAGATCTCTTACACACCTATATAACAATTCTTCCTGCAGATCTCTTATACACCTATAGAATAATTCTTCCTGCAGGTCTCTTACACACCTATAGAACAATTCTTCCTGCAGATCTCTTACACACCTATAGAACAATTCTTCCTGCAGATCTCTTACACACCTATAGAACAATTCTCCCTGCAGATCTCTTATACATCTATAGGACAATTCTTCCTGCAGGTCTCTTACACACCTATAGAACAATTCTCCTGCAGATCTCTTATACATCTATAGGACAATTCTTCCTGCTGTTCTCTTATCATTAGATCTTCTCTACTTCCAACTTTCTCCTTAATTATACTTCCTAGATATTTTATGTTCTGTACTTTTCTCAGCTCTACTCCATCCAACTTTATAGCTTTACTAGGCCTTACCCTCATCCTTGTCCTTACCATCACTTCACACTTCACCATGCTAAATTTCATTCCACTCTCTTTCACTTCCTCATTCCATTCGTGTAGCTGTTCTTAGGGTATATAACTTACCCTATAAGTCATTTTCTTGTAAAATTGAGCTGCACCACTTTGTTTTCGATTTTAAACATTTAATAAATATGAATTTTAATCACATTTGTTATATCTTAGTTTGAGAAAATTGATAAATCTTCTTTTCACCGTTAAGTAAACTAACCTTAATTTTAGGCTTAGATGGATAATTCCAAAAACCCTTCTGATTAAGCTTCTAAAAATCCTAAATACCAAGTTTTAGCCCATTTTGTTTAATAGTTTCAGCTCAAGTCCAGGTAATTGACCAATAGACAGTCAGCACTGCAAAGCCCTCTTTTATAAGTTCAACACGTCATGAAATGTTGACATCCATCAAAATCTCGAATTAGAATCTTTCGACTATATCAAGACTTCTACTGACCTAGGGGTTGTAATAAAGTAAAAATGTAACTCTAAAATTCACCAAATATTACTCTAATAGCCCTTTTAAGTAGGCGTTTAGTGCCGCGCGACACACGACTGCAAAAGCTGTCACATTTATAAGCCAGTTGGAACAAATGAGTCCTTTTATGCTCTGCCCCCCAAAAAACGTACCATTTCATTTTGTAAAGCATGCCGTCATGTTCTAGAGAAAGCCAACGGAAAGTCGCGCAAAATAGTTAAAGTACATAGCATCTTATTAATGCAAACGTGCTGCTTGTCTGCTATCTGTTGTCAAGACATCAGTGCCACCAACCCCTGCCTAGGAGACAAGATTGATCCAGTTGCATGGAGGTCTACAAGTGGGATTATTGTATCATTTGAATAATTTATATTTTGTCTCATTTTTATAGAAAAAAATGGATGATTTGATTACTAAACGTTTTAAAGATGAGGCCAAGAAAAATAAAGCCATTTGGGATTCATCATCAGAGAAGTACAAAATTAGAAAGATAAAGAAAAGTCAATTGATAGAAAGAAGTGTGTGCTGTGTTTTATCATTCAAAAATAGTTTTAAAAAATGTACCAGTCGTCACTTAATTTTTTAGAGGTTATGAAATGTTCCATCTTCAAATCTAGCAATGTTTCTGGGATAAAAATCCAATTATCTTTTCCGTCTTTTCAACATAATGGGATGATACGCAAAATAGATTATGCATGCGTCCATCATCCACTCTCCAACACAAAGGCATTGGCAGCACTGATACAATTTATTCTCCCCCACTACTATTTTTTTTGACGGGTGGAAAATGCTACTGGCATAAAATGAACTTACAAAATGTGAAGGCTTTTGTGTTACGCAGCACATAACACCTGCATAAAAGGGCTCGTATTCATATTAAAGCAAAGGAGAACAGACTTTACAACACTTATATAGTATGTTTATGTTTCAAATGTATGTGTCGTCTACTAAAAGTATAATATTTAAAAATTTTGTTTACTTTAAATTCAAAATGACTAATAGCCTATTCTAAGATATGATTAATGTTAAATGTTGATAGTAAAAACTTCATTAATAATTGGCTAGAGAACTAATAAAAAACTACCATATGAAATTATCAACTTAATGCATATGTTTGGGGTAGTACTTAACTTGTTAGCCAAGAGTCACTTACGCAAACTATCAAAGCTGACAATTTTAAGTAGTTTTAGTGGTTAGGCCTGGTAAGTATTCAACACATTAAATATATCATTATGTCTACTGGTACAAAGCATTATTAATATATATTGGATGTGCTTACCTTAAGTTTGACATAATGGTGTGTCATTTTTATTTCTTACCTTTACTTTTCTTAACGACAGTATTGACCACATGGATAATTTAACATATGCTGAACCAAGATTTATAGGTATTTGAATTGATGCATTTGACTGGTTTCACATCTCCTTTCAGACAAATGTTGTTCCCTTGAAGTTCGATGAATTAAGCTACCTATCTAATCAATTGTTGGCACTAGAGTTTAATAAAAATATAAACTCTCTGACAAATTAATAACCCTTAAGAAACACATTATTTGACAATAATGTTGACATGTCTCCATAGATGGGTGGTCAGAGATGTTAAATGTTAACCACCAATCTACATTGAATATCATCTCTGAGTGAACAGTTTGGTCTATATTCAGAAACACCGTTGTCACTCTCTTGTTTTCATGTGGTCAACCTTTCCTTAAATTCATGACAAATTTAGCAACCCGGGTTCATTGAGGTTGCCAGTAACTCCTGACCTCAACACACCAAGCGAGGAGCTTTGTCAACAGTTAAATGAGGGAGAACAGATACAATCAATCTTTTCTCTATAAAACCTGCATTTACCTCAGAGGTGATATTCGGTGTAGAGGAGCCAGATTTGATCTCAGGCTGTGCCTTAAAGGTCAGTTTTTGTGCATGGTTTGTCCCATCACTCATATATTAGAATTCCTGATGTTGAATGTTAACTGTTGCTGTTGTAAAGTTAATGTATAATCTGTGTATTGATATAGCATTGTATCTTCAACACACTTATTCGATATCTTGTTAAAATTTCAACAACATTGATAAATTTAACTATTAGTGACATAATTTTTCTAATGTTTTATTAAGGATTTGAGATAGAAGCTACTTGATTTAGTTTAAAGTTATGGGTAGCTTATATATTTAAAAATATTGATTTGACACTTCAATTATCAGTCATGTTGAAGTTAATTAGTCCTATGTAAAGTGAAACCAGGTGGTATTCAAGGAATTTTTAACCATCTAGAAGTGCAGTCCCAGGTGTTAAAAACCATTAGCTTTTTTTTAAGAACCTTAGGATATCTAATAAACTTAAATATTGGAATGGTTACTACTAATAAATAACCTGTTTGGTATTTTCATTTTCATATTATACATTTATTTAAAGGTGGAAGAGTAGATAAGTTTTAATCAAGATAGATAATAAATTTTTAAGGTGTGTTCCCCCCTTAAACATGCCTCTGGCTGCATATATAAACCAATATAAATGAATAGCATTAATAATAATAATAATAATAATAATAATAATAATAATAAATAATAATAATAATAATAATATAATAATAATAATAATAATAATAATAATAATAATAATAATAATAATAATAATAATAATAATAATAATAATAATAATAATAACAACAACAACAACAACAACAACAACAACAACAACAACAACAACAACAACAACAACAACAACAACAACAACAACAACAAACAACAACAACAACAACAACAACAACAACAACAACAACAACAACAACAACAACAACAACAACAACAACAACAACAACAACAACAACAACAACAACAACAACAACAACAACAACAACACAACAACAACAACAACAACAACAACAACAACAACAACAACAACAACAACAACAACAACAACAACAACAACAACAACAACAACAACAACAACAACAACAACAACAACACAACACAACAACAACAACAACAACAACAACAACAACAAAACAACAACAACAAAACAACAAAAACAAAAATAATAATAATAATAATAATAATAATAATAATAATAATAATAATAATAATAATAATAATAATAATAATAATAATAATAATAATAATAATAACAACAACAACCAACAACACCAACAATAATATTATTAATAATAATAATTAATAATAATAATAATAATTAATATAATAACACCAACAATAATATTATTAATAATAATACATATTTTTAAATAAATATGCTAAATTTTCTTTAATTTTTTCAAAGAAAAATACACAGTAAAGCTTGTATTAGAATGAAAAAGCATGATAATTAATATTATTTACAAAAAGTGATTTTACCAGCAATAATGATATAAATCACAAAAGCAAACAAATATCAATTAAATAAATCTAGGCAATTAATTGCAAGTTGAAAGATTAGGGGGGGGAAAAAAAGTTATTGCCAAAGTAGAACAACATTGTGGTAAAGGGTTTTATAAATGCTTCCTGATTAAAACATTTATTTGCAGCAGTTTTCATTATTTAAAGATTGTATTTTATTGTAAATTGTTCCAATGTTTCTTTTTAGTATTGTATTTTATTTGTTTGGAAAGTACAGTATGCTATTCTTTATTTTTAACTTGTTGTATGTATTGTTTTTAAACTTTTTCTTGAAAATATATACATATAATATTGATATTGATGGTTGTAATTCAAATTCATGTGTTACTAAGAACTTTATTAATCTAAAATGGCATAATATGTATAGTATTAAAGTTTGGTTTGTGCTACTCTTCCTTAGCTTTATTTAATTTAATAACATCAAATTTTGCTTTCATTTCCCTAGGATATCTTAGTAAGTTAATTAAATAAGATAAATGAGTTGTATTTAATAATTTGTGTTTTTATAAAGTAGGTAAAGGAAAATTGATAAGTATAAAGTAAAGGCCATAAAATATAACACTTCAAATTTTGTTACTCCTTGTCTTGGTGATGACACAAATGATCCAGAGGTAGCTAATGGATATGATGGGATTGAAAGGTTGGTGGGGATTAGGATAGTTTGTGTCTGTTGTATCGGGGAGTTCCACCTAAGAATCAAGTATATGAGGGTCGATATTTGGGAACACTCCTGGTATTGGTATAACTTGCTATTGTACTAACTGTATTGTGTTTGTGTAGTAAGGCAGGTCTTGAGGAAAGTATGGATTAGACCTAGTTAGAAATATGTAGAGCACAGTGTCATTGCTTGGTTCTCAGTTTTATGTTATAAATCCCCTCTTCCAGTTTATTGGGTTAAGAGTAGCTCTAATGATGTCAATATTACTTTAGTTAATCACATAATGGAATAATAACCTTATTAGTCGAGCTAGAAGTCTGCTTTGTAGTAGTTTTACACAGGAGCAAGTGGTGGATAAAATGTGTTTTTATAATACTGGCAGACCTAGGGGCTCCAGGTCAATGGGGCAGCAGCTATAGAATATACAAGGTCCTTCGGTTCTAGACGATAGTGGTAAACAACTTCACTGTCGTGAAATTAATCTCTAACTTTACATTACTTTATAATGAATTAATTCTAATATTACTTTGAATTGATTGTTATAGTTAAAAGAAAAATGATGAAAAGTGATGAAGATCTCAATGTCAGCATGCACGGGTCATTTCCAGACTTTGTCCAAGATTTATTTTTTGAAAAACAAATGAAAACACCTCAGATGATGACAATGTTCTTCTGTCCAAACTGTGGAAAGTCATACCAACACAAGTTTACATTAAACCGACATTTGAAATTTGAGTGCGGTAAAGAGCCGCAGTTTCACTGTCCATATTGTTCACATCGATCAAAACAAAAGATTTCAATGACTAAGCACATAAATTCTGTGCATAAAAATGATGCAGCTTTCATGTAGAGCTTCGGATAACAGATTTATTGTTGTTTTAATTCATATATGATGTGCTTATGTGATAACATTAGGTGTATAAAAATAAAATATTAAATATTTATTATTATGCCTAATTTATTGTTTATTTCTCAGTAGAGGTTTATGGAATAGCGTCACTAGTGCCTTTTGTGTGACTTGTATTTGACTATAATTCAATAATTTATGGTTTAAACAAATTGAATAAATGATAAAATAAATATTTATTTCCAAAGGACAATGCATAAGTCATTATTTAAAGACAACATTCTCCAGACCACTGCTTTTGCTTATTATTTTTATGCTACTATACATACTTCCCAACTTTCACTCCACCACATTATTATAATTCCTATTCATGTATCTGTATTCACTCAATACATATATTGTTTGATATATTATTAATTTGTACAAAACATATGTGCAAACTCTAAAATGTATTGACACTAACTAAACACATCTAAAATTACACGGGAACAAATTCTTTATCAGATATTAAAATTATAATATTGTCTTTGTGCATGGATCAGTTTCATAGTCCACCTCAAGTTTGGCTTGAGAATAAACACAAGATGACGCCTACTAAGAACGATGAATGAATGGGCCAGTTTCATATGAAAAACTGGTATGTGTCACCTTGTGTTTGGTTTCGAGCTGCACTAAGTCGGACTATGTCAGGACACATTTATATCTCATATGTTTCAATTCAAAGCTACTAACAGATTACCTACTCTTTGAAAATAAGCATATGAGGAGGAAAGCACATAATAAAAACTTCATAATCACATGTAACAGCCTCTTGTGCTAAAGGTTGTTTCGTGAATCAAACATTCATTTTGTGATAAGTGATTATTTATATTATACTGTAAAATAATTAAATAATTAACTTGTCAGTGTACACAAAATATTGAGTTAAAATAACACTTTTTTCCTATGTTTGTCATGTTGTAGTTTATCTGCCAGGAACTGTTTATGGATTATAGTCAAATGGGATCAACCTTGAGGAGACAGTATTTCAAATTATTCCTTTGAATATCTAAAAGGAGTCTACCTTTAGTTTGTGGTGATTCAGAGGACACATATTCCTTGATTTATCTGTAGGCTAATTCACACATATTCCTTGAATTATCTGTAGGATAATCCACACATATTCCTTGATTTATCTGTAGGTTAATCCAAGAAAAATGGATGGTTCATCAAACACGTTTCTTTGAAGGGAACAATTTACGAGTAAAGTCTTGTCAAACTGTACCCTACAGGGTGGAAATCTACCAGTCTCTAATTATTTTAAATATGTCTAGAGAGCATAAGACTCTTAAATAATTTGGCTTCATAAGTGTTCATTTTTACATATATATGCATTGCGTTATAGTCCTTTTTTAGATGATAAAATGCAATTTAAAAACTAATAAACCTCACCTTAATTCATTATTTTCGTCACCGCATCATACAGGCTATACACATATATGATAATACTCTAACCGAGGAGTGTAGAGTAAGTAATCATTTTAGATGTAATCTACCTGCATTTTCCTGGAAGAAGGGCTGGAAACCATTTAGGAAAGATTACTCTCAGTAGACCCGACTAGGATTCAAAACCTGAGCTCCCAGTCATCAGCTGGCCACTCAACCACCAGAGTGATGCCTTAGACTGTTCTTAATTCATATTGAATTAAGTGAGAACAGACTTTCCAACACTTTAATAGTATGTTTATGTTTCAATTATATGTGTGTGTAACTAAATGCATGAAATTATAAGTTTGTGTTTACTTTAAATTCAAAATTACTCTTGGCCTGGGTACTTTAAGAAAATTATTAATGTTGAATGTTGTTAATAAGAACCCATTGGTAATTGCCGGGAGAACTAATGGTAAACCAAAACATGAAAATACCATCCTAAATGCATTTGTTTGGGGACAAACTCAATCTTTCTAGCCAAGAAACCATTACACAACCTAGTTTTATCATAGCTGTCAATTAAGTAAGTAGTTTTAGGGGTTAGGCTTACATCATGAAGTATTTTGATAACTAGGCCTACTGGCACAAAGCATTAATCCATATTAAAGGTGTTTACAATCCATATTAAATGTGTTTACCTCAAGTTCGATTTAATTGTTATTAATTAGTTTGGCTCCTGTGCCATTTCTATTTCTTAACCTGACATTACTTATACATAAACGTTTAACCAAATTGTTAGTTTAACAAATTTTGAACCAAGATTTATAGGTACTAGTTACCGGTACTTGAGTTGATGCACTTGACAGAATTTACAATTCCTTTCATATAAATGTTGAAGTTTGATAAATTAAATTACTCACTCATCATAGAAATCATTGGCATCAGAGTTTAATAATAAAATACATTTTCTGCTCTATCTAATCATCTTTTAGAAACACATTGTTCAACAATAATGATCGCTTGGCTTCATAGCTGAGTGGAAAGAGATGTTAACCACCGACTAGAGGAACCAGGTTTGATCTCAGATTGTTCCTGACAGGTTAGTATTTATGTAATATGGTTTGTCCCATCACTCAGATTTTAAAATCTCTTATGTTAAATGTCAATTGTTGCTGTTGTTAGATACATTAATGTCCTATTTGTGTATTGATATATTTAACACACATATTCAACCTATAGTTAAAATTTTAACAATATTGATAAATTTTACTAATAATAACATAATTTTATGAATGTTTGAATAAGAATCTGGGACAGAAGATACTTGAATTAGGTAAAGCTAAATTAAATTTGTCCAAATATCGGTTTCACTTAGTTGAAACATGGGATTTTCTTGTATACCTATACACAGTGCCTGATTTACATATGTGGGGTCCTCAATCGTCATAGAGTGGGGGACTCCATAAACCAATGTAAATTACATCATAGCATGTCCGAGGAAAGAATAAAATAAAGCAGAAGTTTGATTTTACACAGCTGTAATAATAGCAAATTAAAAATAATTAGGTTACATAAAGACTTCATAATAACGCCCACTATCAACAAACCGTCTTTACATTTTTTGCAACAAACATGTAAATAATGCATTTAAAGTCCATTTCATCAAACTGGTATTCGTAAACACAACATACATTTGAATTCCAACCTTTCTGGAGACTAAACTGATTAAATTTGTTGGATTAACATCAAATTGAAAAACAAAAGTTGTATCAAAGGCACCAATGAGACAGTGGCGCTGTCATTTGGTTTATGGATACACTTCGAGATTAACAGCTACATCACACAGAAAGGGAAGCCAATACATGCAAAATTAGCGCTAGAACTTGTAAGTGATCAACAGGTATTTCTTTGTAAATCTTTCAAGTGTCAGCAGGATTTTTATTTTTATTTTAAACTGCACACCCATAAAATTGTTTTTACCTAACTATTTTATGCAGGAAGAACATTACTGTAGGCAGATAACAAGAAGGCATCTATAAGAGATAATTAGAGTTAATGTAATCTTTCTGGTGAGGGTCTGTGAGGGAGGCTGTCTGCGTGGGGGGGTGGGGGCTGTGGGAGGATTGCCCCCATCACCCCTTTTCTCTTAAATCCAGAACTGTCTATATACTATTATTAGTAAAAAAAATATTTTACTAATAAATTAAGACTTGGAAATAATTTATTATTATTATTATTTTTTTACACTGTATAAAGTTATCACTTGCCAAAATATAATCTCGATTTAATCACATTAATATGACACAAAGCAACATGTACTTCAATCAGGAAACATATAATTAAAGTTTGACAATGGACTTGGATAGGGATATGTTACATGTTTTATAATACTTTTTATCCATCTTACATATTTTTTAACAGACACAATATTTTATATACATTTCAACACATATGAACTAAATGTACCTTCGAAAACATATTAAGAATAATTAACAAATACGTCTGGCAATTCTGAATTGAATTGTATTATTTAATTTAAAACAAACATGATTTTGAAGTTGTGTTTAATACTTTAGCCAATAAAAGACAAACTTAAACATTTGTTCAAGAATATAATCAATTTATTTAGAATATGCATAAAACATGTTCCTGAATTTGAAGACACTATTGTATTTGGTAATATGAATGATAGTAAAAACATGGTCTAAACATTTACTTTCTACATGTTGGCACACGTTGTCAGTTGGATTGGGCAGCGCTATTTTTTTAATTTGGATTATTTTGTCGAGTGGCTTTTAATTCACTTTTATGTATGGATGGATATATCATGGATATGAATGGATATTATAGACATATACTTATCATTTATAAATACTGGTTATTCTTCCCAATAAAAAGCAATCTAAAAGATGAAAACTCTCCCAAGTTTTACTTATAATAGCGTCATTCAGAACATCTCAAACTCCAGAGCAACAAGAAAAGGTCAAGGTAGACAAAGCAGTAATGGCTGCATCCATAGAGCAAGGAAGTAGCAAGCAGCCGAATACCGGCCCTGGATGGAAAAATAAAAGTTCTTATTCTCCTATAACCTATTATTGCCGGATTGGTGGTTTGCAATTATAATATAGTCCTGATATCCACTGTTAATAGAATTAGACAACCAAAAACTAAGATAATACACACAATCAATTTGTTTCAAAGCCTCATTTTTTTTCATATTAATAGCAACTTTCTTTATTTTATTTACACCCATGATTAGAAACATTTAATATATATATATCAAGTTAATCAGGGAACAAAATATCTATTGTGCCACGGTACGTGGGAACAGTGGGTCAACCGATGATTCACTCCACTACTCGTAATAGACGGCCGAACCAGTTTGTTGAGGATCATTTCCCAGCCAATTCTCCCAAAACATACATTGTGCTACAACCTTAGGTAGTATATAACTTTGGGTGATTGGGACTCTACTATACTACCAAATGAAGAGAGTGAATCCTTTCAAATATACTTCATAGAAGATAACACAAAACAGGATGAACAATGTTTTGAACACAGCTTTGAGATATAGTGCAGTTCCAAAAAAAAAAGTTCCATAAAGGAAACAATCAGTCATAGGTTCAAGTATGTCGTAAAGAAGACGAATCCAGAGTACAATCTAGAAAAAAGCTAAGATTGTTTGGACCATTAAATGCTTTATACATATATTTGCATGAAAAAGGTATGGCTTGCCTAATGCACACATTCTGATATGACTTCAAGATAAAACTAATGTAAAATGATGGTTTTATTAGTGTTGAGCCTCAAAACTGCAGAAATAGATACAATTCTATTTAATAACTCTAAATACAAATGGTGTATTTTCCCTGTCGAAACTTCAATCCAAACTCATCATGCATGAGCGGCAATAATTGAACACAAATATAAACATGTTATTTGCTGAAAGAAACATTTTGACAAGATGGATAGGCACTTTATCTTTGGAGAAACGAGAAGGAGATTGATTCAAGACCACCATCAAAAATTATGTGTATGAAGAGGAAATTTATAACAGGTAGATTGTTTCATAGTGTCCATTTCCTTAACCATTTTAGTGCCATGGGCTAATCTGAACAGCCTCAGCTTATACCGTTAAAGAGTTACACGAGTCATTTGGATTGTCTCTGCCTTCTATCATAAAGAGTGGCATGGGCCAATCTGATTGACACTGCCTTCTACCATTAAAAGTATCACTAGCCAATATGATTGGCCCTAGCTTCTCTCATTTAAAGTACCACTAACCAATATGATCAGCCGCAACTTCTACTCCAAGGGCACAACTATTAACCTAAAAAAGAAGCTATTATTTACAAATTACAAATACTGCTTTGAAGTGGTTGTGACAAGGGTGAGGGGGAATGGCCAGTTGTAGAGGAACACAGGGTTTGAGGGATGGCTAGTACATGCGAAGATTACATTGAATAATATATCAGGCATGAAATACCTTTCCCTTTTACCTGAGCTAAAACATTTACCTATTTTAATAACAAATTTATGAGCAAATATGCTAAACAAATTAAAATACTCAGTTGAGTCGTAAAGGTATTTAAATCAAATATAAACAACTATATTTTATTTACATAGATCTACAGAAATAATTAACACATACCGGTATATACATACAGGTATTAGACGTGACTTAAACAGTACAACTAGTTGATTTTTTTTAAATGCTAATATTTTTTAGGGAATCTTAAATTATGGAAGGTTTACCTATTTGGATGCTAGATCATTGCCTTTCTAAACATAGTTGTTAGTTACTTCTAGTTTTGACTCTAAAAAATTTTGTTTTGTACATTGTACTGTGCATGTTCAAATGATTTTACAATATTATTTAGTTTCAATCTGGTTTTCAATGTAAGGAAAATAACATAAATATTATTGGAAGTACCATAATTAAATATGATGTGTTGTATGCACAAAAATCAGTGATAAATATAATATCTGGTAAACAGTCAGCTAAGACTAACATATAAGGAGATAATAAAAGGTAAGACAGTTTTATTTATAACTTCAATCTCCTCTTCTTAATAACATCAGCTAAGTACTATATTTGGAATGTCACTAACAATAAATGTACATGTTGTATATCACAACAAAATGTGACACGTCATTAATAAATCAAAGCAAAGCATACATTTGGCCGTTTGCTCACTGCACATTATACATCCACTTAATAGTGATTTATTTATCTTAGATATCACCTTATACATCCACTTAATAGTGATTGCTTTTATCTTAGATATCACCTTATACAGGAAACCACATTTGAACACTCTTAGTCTTGTGTCTTTCAATGGGCAGTTTTAAAAAAACTATTTTTGTTTTTAGAATGATCAGTTATTAAAAATAAGACAAACTAATAGTTAATTTGTTTCAATGGAAAATACCATAATCATTTAAGAGAATAGTTAGAATAAATTATTTAATTTAGGTTTATATTAAATTGTCTGCACAATTCTTAGGAAATTTTAAAGCTTGTTCATAAATATAAACCAAATATGTTTCCGCAGTGATTTATGAATAAGTTAGACATACTTTAAAATGTGCTTGGGCAGGAACTATATATTCTTTCCTTTCTTTTATGCTATATAACATTTCTAAAAATCTTTGTTTTTACCTAATGGGGTCAATGGGGAATTATAATCTAAACTAATAAACACAAACTTTCTTTTTTAATATGATTAATGGTTTTACAATTTTCTTCCCAACTCTCATATAAAATAAATTGATGTAGATTAAAACCTAATAAAATAATATCCTAAAACCAAATTGAAATGAAAATGGTTTAACAATCAACATTTACCTAGACTCAAACCCATTACCGGTGATCCACTATCTTCTAAAGTATACTCTTCACTGGCTAACACTCATTAGCAAAATTTCAACGGCTTTGTTAATTAAGATTTTTGGATGTATTCTAAGATATTTGAATTCTATAACCTGGAGAAAATCACCATTGTCAAAAACACAAACAATAAGATTCTCTTTGTTTCTTATTTACTCGATAAGGTCTTGTTCACTAAACACAGATATTGTGTGATATTTACTTGGGAGTGCAAATTATTACAGTAGCTGCATGAATTGGTAATAAGAAATCAAATTTGTTGTGTGATTATTTTGTTTATTTAATTTTATGAAAAATTTAATTCAACGCATTATTTTGTTGATTATTTGTTTTTGTGTTAGAATAAAGCATTTCATCTAACAAATATTTTTATTATGGTAGTTTAGCAGTGATTATTTTTATATTGTTCATTTAACAGTGATTATTTTTATTCAGAGAAACATGATCCTTTAACCTTCTAAATTATTTTAACAAGCCTGGCTATGTTTTTGAGAAATTTGTACAATTTGAAGTGTTAGACTCAGCACCCTTTAGTGAAAGCAAGTGAGTAGACTTTTTTTTAAGATGAACGAATTGTATTGATTGGAATAAATGAGTCCTGTTACAACATTACTGAGAATTGAAATTTGTTGTATGAATGTTTTCCAAAATCTAATGCCGCTGTCTATAAATGAGAAAATTTTTATGAATACATTTTTTTGTTGAATTTGAATTTAAACACAATTTTAAGAAAATTTTTAGTTTTACTAAAATAATTGTTAACAATATAAAACAAATAGTTTGGACAACCCATGAAAATAAAAAAAATTAAAAAAATACAGAAATCATGTTTTGTCATTTCACTGTAATTATTGGTTCATAAGTAAATTTTTTTAACCTTACACAATTTTAACTAATTATTAAAGTGTTACATTGTGTATATTTTTCATTTATTAACACTATGCTAAAAATGTTTTATTATGGTCAGTGGCGGCTTATAGCTAAAATTATTGGGGGTGCTGTTCCAGAAATTTTTTAGTTTTTGTTTTAAACTTAGGTAAAAGGAAAAAAAAAAACATGTATAAAAAGAAAATTTATTCAGGAACTTGATAAAATCTTGACAAAAAAAACCTTTTTACTTACTTTAACTTAAATTTAAAAATTAAATCCATTCTTCTTGTTTTAATTTGCGTAAATAGTTCATTAATTTTCTCCCTGATCTCTGGATGACAATTGAGGACATTTTTCTCCATTGAAAGTACTGCAAGCGCATTTAGTCTTTCTGTTAAATAAAAGAACCGAAAAAAAAAGAATCAAATAGAATATCTGAAAGCAGAATAATAATCCAATTCTACACTCTTCTACACTTTATCACATTCAAGAATCAAGAATATGGTACACGGTTTTTAAGCATAACACACGCTGAATAAAAAAAAACTTCCTTCCACTATCACGCCAGAGCCGGCACTGCAAGAGCAACAGTGCTCTCTCTACCTGGGAGTCCCACCTTCCTCCCTACCCCCTCCTATGTTCGCATGCGCACAAAAGTCAAACACCGTGTCACTGGCACTGTGAAGCTCACAGTTCCATACAAATATTTTTGTATCATTTTCATAAACTGGGGGATGGCTACTGCTGTGCTGACATTAAGCTTAAGGAATATATATTGTACTACAAAAATAAATAAAGAATTAAAGATAAAAAAGACTCATTATATTAAATGTTATCAATAATAATATCAAGTGGCAATAGGGGGTGCTGCAGTTCCACAGTGCCTATAAACGAGCCGCCAATGATTATGGTGTAGTTATTTTATGCACTCTTAATAGTTAAATAGGTCCCTAACTTTACAGTACTAATATAAGAGTTTCAAAACATACTTATACTACTATATGAATGTTGTTTCAGGTAAAATAAAGAGAGTAAAAGTGGTAAAAAAGCCAAATGCCAATATCTTGTACTCTTCAATTCCTGACTTTGTTCAAGAGATGTTTGTAATAGAGCAAATGAACAAAACAACCAAAACACCAATGTTCTTTTGCCCGAATTGTGAGAAGTCTTACCAACACAAGAAGACCCTAAACCGCCATTTAAAATATGAATGCGGTAAAGAACCGCAGTTCCACTGTCCATATTGTTCACATCGGTCAAAACAAAAGATCTCCATGACCTCACACATATCTTCTCAGCACAAGAATAACATAGTTTGCAAATAACACTTCCCAGATGATACTCTTCATACTAAGCAATATGAGTAAACAAAATTACTACTAATAAAACTTAAAATACATAATGTGAATCATTTCATGTTTTATTCACAGTGGATTTGTGTGAATTGTTTGCTGGTAAGAATATGTTTGGGAAGATTCTATTTCTAAATGGCTACCTCCATTCATTATCATTTCATTTTTTGAGTAAATATAATGGACAGATATTTTCTAATTACCTCAGTATCCAAAAAATATTTGTATATTTGATAAAATATTGAGTAGTTAAAAACAACCAAATATAGTTTTTTCAAGTTGTGTCTACCAAATATATGTAACTCAATTTTTTTTCTTACTCCCATACCATTTTGCTTGGTCTTATTACTAGTAGGTGTTCTGTCTCACGACAGATCCATTCCTTTTGTCAGTGAACTCAGACCTCTGCCTCCTCCTCCTTCAGCTCCTAGAACTTTCTTCTTTCTTTCAAGTCGTGTAATATTTGAATCCTACTCCTTCTTCCTAAGCTTCTCTTTCCCTCAGACTTTCCTTTTATGATATCATGAAGAAGACAATTCCTATTTTATGTTTGTACCTCACATTGTTGTGTTGTCTTTAGGCATGTTTCCATATAATAAATAATACACCATAGTTGTAAAAAATTGTAATTTAAAATGTTAAGTCTGTAAGATATTGCCATCAAATAAAAACAACCTCAAGGCCTCTAAAATTTTGTGTAACATTAAAATTTTTTGTATATGCATTTATAATACTTGTATTTGTATCTGTTTGTACTACATGTATACTATATTTAGTTAGGTACCTGCCTATTAAATATGTAGCTTATAATAATTTTTAAATGCTGTGTTGGCCTTCTTTATTGTTGCTCCTTTTGAAACAACACTTTCATTCAAATCCAAAATAACTGAATTATTAATAACTATTCTTGTTGTTTCAAGGTCAAGTTCTGTTCATAAATTAGGTTCTATTAAAGATAATAAATTTTCGAAAAACATTTGAAATGCTTAGTAAGGAATGTTTAAGATATTAAGAAAAATAAAATTTAATTTTAAGTAAATTCAAGTTGGACAAGTTGTACTAGATTGACGTGAAAGAAACATAAATATGTAATTTAAATATATTATATATGCACAATATTTAAATGATATTTGTAAAAGATCTGGTAATAATAATTACAAGTTATGGTAAATTTTAATTATGAATATGTTGAAATTGTAACAAACATCTAAAAATTAGGTAGGCTATATTTTAAAATGGACATTTGAGTCAATTACACTCAAAACTAAGTTGAAAAAATCAAAGGATGATGTGACTATGCATATATTGAAAATGCATGTATTACTCTTGAGAAATGACAGAAAAAATTATTAAATTTGAAAAGTGCATTGAAACATATCGTCAAAATAACTGTGCAGCTCATGTAACCAGAAATCAAGGAACAGGGAACTACAGCTAAGAAATAAATTCAATTTTTATTTTTCAAATTGAATTTTCAATATATGCATAGTCACATCATCCTTTGATTGTTTCAACTTAGTTTTGAGTGTAATTTACTCAAATGTCCATTTTAAAATATACCTAGTTTTTAGATGTTTGTTACAATTTCAACATATTCTTAATTAAAATGTATCATAACTTGTAATTATTATTACCAAATCTTTTACAAATATCATTTAAATATTGTGCATATATATTATATTTATATTTTATATTTACATTTCTTTCACGTCAATCTAGTACAACTTGTCCAACTTGAATTTACTTAAAATTGAATTTTAATTTTCTTAAAGATAATAAATACAAAATGTATTTAATATCTGAAAGTATGCCACTACTTCTGCTCTACTCTTTTGTGTCATCCTATACTAATTATATTAGTGTGCTAGTAGTGTTAATATTGTGATCAAGGCACCATTGTTAGTGTATCTGTTGCTCAGGTTGCATTTCTTTAAGAGCCCTCTCCTGTGAACATTATTTTAATAATTCAATAAACACTTTCATGTTTTGGTTATTGTTCCTTTTCATGAGTATATGCTTGCTGGAACACTATAATAGTGGTGTGGCCTGTTGGTCAATGTGGAGGGCTCCTCAATCACTTTAATTGTTTGCATTAGGTTAAGTGAGCAACTATAATGTTATCCCATGAGATGAATTATACTAGATCTGTTTTAGTAATTTACAATGATGTTAATAGTTGCTCAAATTTATTAGTTTGATTTCATAAGCATTAAACAATTTGTAAAACATCAGGTTTGTATCAAGAATTTGGTTTGTAGTGGGTCCCAAACAGACAATTGTACGTTTTAGCAATGACGGAGGAAAATGTTGGCTAATTACATAGAATTTGTGTGATATCACAGGCCAAGGAAATACATACTACATCAAACTACACAATACATACAAGTACTGGTTGACATTGTTTCATATAACTAGATTAGATTAGAATAATTAATCAAGTATATAGGTATTTTACCACTCAATTATAACATTTTTATTTGTAATTTAATGTATTGAAAAGGTACATTTTAATTTTAGTTAAAACTTTTATTAGGGAACATTTAGAGAATAGAGACCCAGGCTCTTGCCTATAGCTTGTAACACATATATTTAATATCTATTTTAAAATTAAGATAGCTTTGTTGTTTAAATATAATACCATTTATAACTAACTCATGGCAGAGAAAAAAGTATATGTAAAAAGATCATTATTAAAAATGACTAGCTTTTTTTACCTACATGGCTGATAAGATTTTTATTTTTAACTACTCACCAGCAAATAGTTGTACTAACTCCCTAACATATTTTGACTAGCAGCGCTCACCAGTCATAGTGCAACACTCACGTATAATGATGAGCAGAGCTCACACTTTTGTGTGTTCTCACTTGTATCCCATAAATGGTAGTAGTGGTACTTTTATTACTTATAATTCAAATAATATTTTCATTTCATTATTTTTGCTTTTACTATTAAGTAATTTATTTTTCAAGAATAACTAATGTTTACTCTATAGCAATGCATGAAATAGCATCAACTAAACCCCCATTTTTTTTTCAAAAGGACATACCTGATAGTTATAAAAAGCTACTAAAGTCCGTTCAGCATAGGAATTGTTTTCTGAAAGGCCTTTTCCCCTACCAGAAATCAATTATATAGTAAGATATTGGTAGGAAAAAAGACCTTTCAGAGAGTAATTCCTACCGTGAATGGAGTATAGATATATTTTCACGTATTAAAACATCACTATCATGAGATCTGTAGAAGAATTTTATACAAACACACACTCACCACACATGCACGTTAAAACTTGAAGTCCAAGGGATATAAAAAAAATATTTGAAATATCCAAGATTCAACTAAACCATTTTCTTTTGTGTCTAGGCAACTGTACACAATAAATCAATAACCTCAAAATATGCTACATATTACACTACACACATTTAATATATGCTATATACAAAAAAAATTGTTAGCACAAAATATAAAAACTTGGAAAAATTAACATAAATTAAACTCGTAGACTTAAATGAGAATTGATGATAGCAGAGCCAACACATCCTCCCCTCCTTCTCATTTACTATGCATCAATAGATTAACTACAACTTTATTTGACATTCTCGCCATATAGGGTTATAGAGTAAAGTTCATTAAGTTAGGTTTGAAATGAGTACAAACTAGAAAAAAATAACATTGTAAGTTATAGGCTTCGAATTATCCAAATACTTCCTTCTAAACTCTAATTAAAACTTATTTCTTACTATTGATTTAAATAGTAACTTCATGGGGAATCATGGTGGTCTGGAATTATCCAAGTTTTAAATTTAATGAATGTCGAATAAGTCAAATTCGACATATATTTGTGGACAACATTGATACTATTTTAATATATTATTAGTGTTATTATTAGTTAGTGTTATGTATTTATGTATGTAAAATAACACTAATAATATATTAAAATATTTTCAATGTTAATGACAAAAAATATATTTGTATTTTATTAATGTCCATTTGTAATAAAATAGGATGTTTATAACTGATGAAGATCTGACAGATACTTTGTGATTTATATAACAAAGATGACGGAGCTACAAGTGAAAAAAAAAGTTAGGTACAGTATTTTGAGTTTAATATAAAAGGTATGATTTCATTTTTTTACCCACCAAAGTGTTTTGAATCTTTCCACACAAATAAAAGATTTTGAATAGAATACTACCAGGTGGCAAATCCACACTAGGACATACACACAAACACATTATAAGATACAAATAATTACTGACTGGTACCTAAGATATTATTATGTATAGAAAGAGCAAGAGAGACACCCACACACAAACTACCCCTCTTTTCCCGTATTTTGTTCCTGCCTCAGCGCACCATGAAATACATCAATAATTAACTCTAATCCACTTTTATACAACCCTGTCTGTGCAGCTGAGAAAACTCTTTTATTAACCCTTGTGTTCATTTAGGAAACTATCACATTCTGCATGGAATGTAGTTTGAATATGGCCAGTCTAAATGTGCTGTAATTGCCTATTATTTTATTCGCTTTAGTGATTCATCATAATCATCATTAACTATTTCCAGCCCGAGGCTGGGTCAGTATAGTAAAATACCTCCTTCATCTTCCTCTATCTATCCACCTTTCTGTTATCTGCTCCAACAATCTCTGCCTTTTCCCCCTGCATACTTCATCTTCATAATTCTTTTTGGCATCTTCTCTTTCTCCTGCCTCATTACATGCTCATACCATCCAGTCTTGCTTCCTCTACTATCTCATGTACTATCTGTACTGCCCTCTTTCCCGGATAACTTCATTCCTAATCTTGTTTCTCCTCGTGATAGCTAACATGCTCCTCACAAACTTCATTCCCATGGCCTCCACTTTCCTAGTCTTTCTTACATTCAATGTCTATGTTTCTGCTGCATGTGACAATGAGTACAAAGTACGCCCTATACAACACTTCCTTATCCTTCTTCTTCTTCTTCTTCTTCCATAGCAAATCTTTACACACCAATAGAACAACTCTCTTCTCATTAGATCCTCTCTACTTTCCCCTTTTGCCTCAATCACACTTCCAAGATATTTTACGTTCTCTACTTTTCTCAGCTTTTCTCCATCCAACCTTATAGCTTTACTACCCTCTTCCTTATGATTACCGTCACTTTACATTTTACTATGCTAAATTTCATTCCATACTCTTCCATTTCCTCATTCTATTCCTGTAGCTGTTACTGTACTTCCTATACCTTCTACTCCCATACATCAAGTCATCACAATCATCATGACTTTCATTTTATCTTCCCCGAGTTTTCCTGCCACTTTGTTCATGACCATTTCTATTACCAGTACAAATGGTATTGGTTACAGGACTCAATTTTTTATTTATTTAGAACCACTTCATCCTCCCACTTTCCTCTTTCCACTTCAGCTTCCTTCATCCCTTTCCAAACTTTACTTCCATCCATGCTATCATATACCTTCTCTACATCCATAAATACCATTATCAAGTCTTTCCCATATTCATACCTTCTTTCCATCAGCTATCGAATGGCAAAGTTAAAGTTTATTGTAGACCTCTATTCGCTTAATCCATGCTGTTCATCTCTCCATCTTCCTTTAGTTTTATTTCTTATTTTTCTTGAAAATATGTATTATTATTCCTTTTTCCAGTTTTCCGCTAATTTATTCTTCTTCCAAATCAATCCCAGAACCTGTATAACCATTGATTACCTACTTCAAATGCAGCTCTAATCATTTCCACAGTCAGTTATTGACATGTATTATTATATAGTTTTAATCTTTTATAGCACTGAAGCAAATTTGTAACAATTGTAGATGAATCAAATACACACCCTAAAAAGGTACCTATTACGTTAAATTTTTATAAAATAAAATCCCATTTATTAGAAAACATAACTTAATAATATAACATTAGACAAAAATATATTATGTTAAAATACTATGTTAGATCGATTTCACACTAAAAAAAAAAAGAAACAGTATTCTAAGATATTTTAGAATAACCTTTAAAAATACCATTGTAATAACAATTAAATAATTTAATTTTCTAGAATTCTCTGAACTACTGTTTTGCCTATGATTATTTTGTAATTACTTTGGAATATGACACACATTATAATTTCAAATAATGCTGCATAGCTTTGAAAATGAAGAATATATTTTGTAGATATTTGAATAAGTTGATTATATATTATTTATCATATTTGTCTACTTTCACAGTTACTTTTGCTTCATAACTTTGCAAGATTTTAATGAATTTCTGACTATTGAATTTACAATAACTTATGATTGATGTTACAGATAGCAGAAAAATGGCCAGATATAATGAAAAGGGAGACATCAACATGTATTCGCCATTTCCTGACTTTGTTCAAGATATATTTGTTGAAGATCATAGTAAAAACTCCCCACACATGATGCCAATGTTCTTCTGCCCAAACTGTGGGAAGTCATACCAACACAAAAATACGTTAAACCGGCATTTAAAATTCGAGTGCGGTAAAGAACCAATGTTTCAATGCCCGTATTGTCCACATCGGTCAAAACAAAAGATTCACATGCTTAAACATATATCTACTCTGCACAAAGTTAAGCAAGCTTTCTTTTAGGATTCACACAGTTAAATAAATTGTGTGTTCATTTGATAAATATAAAATATCATCTTTGATCTTTTATTTATCACTTCTTCAAAAATTTAACAAGAATTGATAAGTAAATTGTCCCTTTTTATTCAGTTAGTTTTATGTTCACATAGTCACAATGCACTTATTTTGTGATCACTTTTTAATGTTATCAAAAGTGTGTTGTTGCTTGCCTATAGTGAGTTGGAGGAATACTATGCAAAGCACTCATCTATTTGATATTGCCATTGTTCAATTTTACCACATTATTGTGTTTTTATATATATTTTTATGTGTATTTTCTTAGTAATAAAACACACCTTATTACCGTTCTAATTATTTTAAAACAAATTTTGGAGACAACATTTGCATACCTACCTGTAGTTGTGCTTGTTTGGTATATGTACACTTCAGAATCTACTCGTGAGTGGTTGCCAGGGAAAACAAGGCTCGATGGCACGGTCAGTTGACACAAGAATTGTTGCATTGTGTACAGCCCTCAACCCTCAACGCTCAACCAGGTACACTGGTATATTTAACACAAGCAGGTTCACAGGCTACCTTATACGCTAAGCAGTCTTCACTAATCTGTTGATACTTATATGAATGGAATAGTTTTTGTATGTTTTGTTCTAATTAGAGTCAATCTAAACACATCCCACTAAATATAATCAAACTATTTGGCGTATTATTTTTATTATTGTGTTAGTAAATATAAAATGCCATAATTTATTACATGAAACTTTTTCTAATAGGGATATATTTTCTTTTATTAAAAAAATACATTTGACGTTCTTATTTTGTTAATTAGTCTCAAGACAAATACAATGGGAATACACATAGGCCTACAATACAAACATAATTTATGCTGACAAAATGTATAAAATGTATAAAAAAATTAGAAATTGGAATCACCTTAGGTCCTCCTGTGAAAATTCTTGAAATATTTTAACAAATTTTGTGGGAGACATCATCCATAGCAGGTAGTTTGTTTACTATAGTATGAATTCAGTTAACTGAAATGCTTTTTTTTAAAGTTGAGATGATGTTAATTATATATTCACATGGAATAAATGTAGAACTCTTTAACATGGAAATATTTTTGGCAGTAAATTGAAACAATTTTAATTTGTACACCAGTAAGTTAGTAATTTGGGAAAACATGACAGAATACCTATTTCACCCCAATTTATGTATGTATTACATATTGTATACATTTTCAATCTTTTTTTTTTCATAAAGGATGTACCTATGTGAATAAACTCGAATCTACAAAATATCGTACATTTTGGCTATCCAAAATTCGGTCCTTTATTTCAGGTTTAACCTGTGTTTCACCGTATTATCTTTTTGAGAAAACTTACTTTTTAAAACCAATTTTTTATATCAACAAACGACTTACAAACTAACTCATTACTAAGAAATAAGAAACACTCAGAACTCAGACTATAAATTCATTAATTATAACTTTACTGACCCACTGTGAATTTAACCCAGGGCATTTGCTTTAATATATTTAAAAAAAATTAAACTAGCATTTAGACAGTGATAAACTAAGGATGAAATATTTTTTTCAGAAATAAATTCGATAAATAATTTTAAAAAAATCCTTGAGCAGGCGTTTGGGGTATTTCATGCCCCAACAATGAGTTTTTTTCAAATAACTTTAATTTACAACAGACAATTAATTAAATAAATTTAATTTAACTACACCGTCAGATAGTCAAGTTCACACTGTAGGAATAGAAAAAGTAACATCCTCCTCGGGTGCTTGACTCTATTACCACACCAACAAATATAAGATTGGGGTATGTTATAGCCCAGCACACCCGCTCGAGGGTTAAACCTCATTTGTTGATCATGTGTTACAAAGATGAACATGCTAGAACTAAAACCCAAAACCTTTTCGATATTTTTTATTATAGCATTAATATGGTTCATTTATCTTTAGTGATATCATTGTGAAACAAAAATAATCTTGCTATTGGAAATTTGTATGCAGAATAAGAAAATAAAACATTATTTTCTAAGGGCATGAAACTTTTTGTCTGTAGAAAAAACGTTTCTTTTCTTTTAATTTTCAATAAATAATCTTATTCTTCAAATGTTTATTTTATTTTTGTTTCTCCTGATCCTTCATCCTCATGATTCAAGGCCAAAACGAGAAAGCTCATTCACTTGACAACAATCCACCCTCTGCACTTTGAGCTCTATCCATCTCAACATTGTTGTCATTCAAATGAGCTTTAAGAGAACATTTTGAAACTGTTTGAAGTAGCCTCCACCAGCAAACTTTTGATTTTTTTTTATGACTTTACAAGCTCTTTGGAGAAGTCCTTCCCCTCAGTCAATTTTTGAGATTTGGATGCCTCTAAAAGATAGCTTAGCATTTTATGGTAATTAAAGATAATTGTGTATTTCTTGTACACTACATATCTCAATGACATAGGAAAAGTGGAGAGTGTAAATCACCTGGTAGGAAGATATTTTGAAATATATGTATTTAATTGAAACAAAAGAAATGTGCATTTAATAAACCTTGTAACTTTCTTGTATGGTAAAAAAAATCTAGAAGATGCATGCTATTTGAACTTTATGAATATGTTCTTATTGATACATCACCATAACACCTGTATCAAGTTATATTAATATTAATCTATTCCTGGAAGACCTCTTCCAACACTCACTTCCTCAACAAACACGTTTTCCCTTCCAGCTGTTGAAACGTGTTTTTAATTTGTTTAGTTCTATTTAAACTTTGTCTAGTATTTTAATTCCAATTGATTGATATATGATTCAATATCTTATAATGTTATATCTGCCAAACAACTTTTCTTTTTCAAACTTAGTTTTAACATATAATATATATTATTATATATAATATAATAATTATATATTTATATAGTGTATAAAACTAAGTTTGAATTTTTATATTAATATAAAATGTTTATTTGTAGTTTATTTATGTTTTTTAAAACTATGCTTGATATTCCTATTTCAAAATTGTTATACTTGTTTGAAAATACTCAATTTACATTATCTAATTATTATTTTTTCTATAGCTTTTTGACCCAATAATTCCCAACTTTTCTTTTAAAGTCTTATTCTAACTGGGAGAGAATACTGAGAATATATAGATGCATGGTTAGTAAATGCAATTATGGAGGTGTTTGATGGAAGTACAGAGTGTGTTAGTGTGGATGGAGCTTTGAGTGAATGGTTTGACATTGACCAGGGTAATAGACAAGACTGCGTTGGTTGTTTAATGTAGTCATGGGTAAGTGTATGAGGGCTGCTTGTAAGTAAGCGACTGGTGTACAAATGAAAAATGTGAATGTGAGTGCTGTTTTATGTAGATGATGCTGTATTAATGGCTGATAGTGAAAGTTGATCACAGAATGCATTAAATCATTTGAATAGGGTGACAGGAAAGATAGATCTTCATATAAATATCTCCAAAACTAAGGTGATATTTTGTGATAAGGTCAGCTCAGTAAATGATTGTCAGCTTAGTTTAAATTGAAAACTGTTCGAACAAGTGAATGATTTTGTGTATCTGGGCAGAATGTTATGTAAAAATGAAGGATACATGGTGAAATCAATAGACGGGTGAATGCATTTCAGATAGTAGTTGGATGTATGTGGAATATTGCAAAGAATGAAGTATCGAAAGAGGTAAAGATTGTGGTAACTATATAAAAGTGTGTTAATGCCAGCATTGTTGTATGGATGTGAAGCGTGGGTTTGTCAATGAGAAACACAAGAGCAAGGTGACTGCGGTTGGAATGAGATATACAAGAAATGTATGCGGAAAAACTCATATGGACAGAGTGGAAATGGATGGGTGCTGAAGGAGTGCAGTTTTAAAGGGAATCCAATAGGTCAATATGAAAGAGGTGTTGTAAGGTGGTTCGGGTATGTTGAGAAGATTAGTGTAGATAGATTGTGAGATGAACTATATCATGTAAGAGAGTATGGATCAAAAGGAAGGAGTAGGCCATTTAAGACATGATTAGATGTTGTAAACAAATGTGTGAAAAATAGAAACATAAGAGTTTTAGGAATAAAAGAGCATGTATGACTTGGTGTATGGATGTTGTTGAAGCGAAGGGAGTATATGCAAGGATATAGAAGTGTGGAGAAAGTAGGTGAGGATGGATCAAGTACAGAGCTGTTTTTTTAAATTTTTTTTAGCTATATGCACAGTTTCTTACCTACCCCATAAGGGAATGGCGTGATTAGGTATGTATGTGTGTAATATCTAATACAATGTAATCTCCTTTAATGAACACCTCTGACTAGAGGATTCTCTTTAATAATGGGCAGTTTAAATTTCCCCGACAAAAAAACATTGGCTCCTACAGTGAAACAACTTTACAATAGTGTACTTTGTAACTAACCGATGCAACGCTGCCAGAGACTCATATTTATGCATAAAGAATCTCCAAACAATTAACGAAAATTGAAAACACCAGTCCATTTTCAGTATTTTACTGTAGGAACTTCAGGAATGCCATTGTCTTGCGTGAAGTGTGAGGATTCCTGTCTTGCCTCTCTAGGGAAACTTTCTAAAATAGACAACAAAGTAATGACTACAGTACTCCAGACTTTTTTTTATCTTAGGATGTGTCCGATATTGAGACATTTTATTGTATAATATTAGTTAAAGCATTACACATTTAATGAAAATTATTCAAACTTAGATTCTTCTTTGAGAATATTTCATATATTTGATTCGATTCACTTCAAGTTGAAAAAGGGGACTCTGCCCATCCCTATTATATAAATTACTAATTTTGGTGTTTTAATTTTGAGCATAATATTACAGTGTGTATAAATAGATGTATGTGTTGCCCTCTTATTGATCCTTGATCTCTCTATCTGTTTTATCGAGTTTTGATACCAATCAAACATTTTCTCTAATCCAGAGCTACATTATTTTTATTTACATTGCATTCTCCCAACTTTACTCTTCAGTGTAGTTCCTCTAGGTGTGCCTTATTCTCACTCAGTACATTCGTGCCAATGTGCATCATTAAAAGGCATTTTACTGCTCAAATTTATTTTGAAACTTAGACAAACATTTATAATTTATGAAAGAGTGGACTGATATATTTACCTTTCTAAAAATTTGGATTTCATTGAACATAATCTTCATGTCAAAAAATGTGAAAAGAGTTTAATTGAATATTGTTATAGCTTCCTATTACTATCACAAGATATTGTCTACTTAAACTAACATACAACATTTGTTACAGGTGAAACAAGAGTTGAAGAATGTATTAAAAAGCCAATTGTCCACATGAATTATTCATTTCCAGACTTTGTTCAAGAGATATTCGCAGAAGAACAATTAAATACATCGATGATGATGTCACTTTTCTCCTGTACAAACTGTGGAAAGTCATATAAACACAAGTTTACATTAAATAGACATTTAAAATTCGAGTGCGGTAAAGAGCCACAGTTTCACTGTCCTTACTGTCCATATCGCTCAAAACAAAAGTTTCATATGACTTCACATATATCCACTCAGCACTAGGATGAGTAAACTTTGTTATAGAATTCAAGAAGAGATATACCTAGTTGTTAAATTTATTGACTATATTTTTTTAAATTTGAAAACACAACAAAGGTGTTTAAAAATAATATATTAAATATATTTTAGTCTATTTGCTTGTTTGCTTGTTTGCTAGGCAGTGGATAGAGACTCCTGGATTGTTGTCATGTCAGATAAAGCCAGATATTTGATACTTATCTGTAAATAGTTATTTCTCATTCATTGAAGCCATTTGTAAGGTTGCAATGCTTTTTTATATATATATATATATATCTTTTTCACTACTGTCTATTTGTTGGATCAATTTAGTATAATGTTTTGGTTAGGTCTCTAACAATGTTCTTAGAACAGTAAGCATGTAGTTACATTATGATTATATTTGATACAAAGAGTTTGTATAAATTATAAATAAAATCTAAAATTTACAGGCCTTCAAACTTAATGTGTGTAAATTGATGGGAGCAGAATTTTGAAACACTTGAATAATTTAGTTTTTGCATTTTTATGTGTTTGACATTGATGTGTCTGTGTGTGTTTGTATACACACAGACACGTGCAAGAGTGTGTGTGTGTGTGTGTGAGTGTGTGGTAGTGTAGGTAAGTAAGACTATGAGTGTGAGATTGCGTGCACATCTTTTGGATGTTGTTGTCACTCCATACTTTTTGTTTTTTATAAATACACATGTGGGCAAGAATAAAAAACTGCATTGTAAGATACTTACCTGAATATATAAAGAAATGTTGGTAGGAGTGGGTAGAGTTGGGGATGGCACACTCAAGCTTAGTTTATTGGATCAAACATGGTACCATTAGTGAGTAATTTAGAATAAGCGCACACAATAAAGGTTATTCACTTGGATACATCATGAAGTAAAAAAAACACCTTCACCAAAAACATTATTATAGTTATTGTAGACCATGAAACTTTTCTCTTAGCTTGTGTGAACAGATTTAATGGAGGCTTCCCTTGAACTAAAACATCCAAACTCATTTTATTAAAATAAATATTGGCTTGAAATGTAAAGTGTTCAAGTAGACTCAGAAGTAGTGGTGGATTTATATGTTTACCGCTTAGGGGCTACACATACTTTTCCACCCCCACCCCGTCTCCCCCCAAATAGAATTGGTGAAGGTACCACGAGGCTTCACTTTGTGTGATAGGTTTTCTTGTTTTTTTAATTCACAATAACTGTAAGGTCTTCTATAACTGTAGCAATTATTGCTCCAAGTCAACAAAATGGGGACAGTCAAGCATAATATTTCACTTACCCAATACCACTAATCTGGCCGAGCACCGTGCGCAAACAAACACCCGACTACACGAACCACAAGTGAACAACTGCCAAGACTGAGCCGAGTTCTGCCTCTCGCCACCAGAGCCCGGCACCACCGCTAACATAATCAGTCCGCCCAACTTCAAGAAACGAGAACAAGATGGTAACTGCCAGGCGTTGCCAGAATAATATGGAATGTTCTTCTGCCCGCGCGCCCCCCTTCCTTTGTGCCTATCCTGTTCGATGAGTGAGCCATATAAAAGACCATCCGTCGAGGAAGACGCCACTCTTGGACTTGGCTGCGACCATGTAGGGATAAGCGTCGGCGTAAAGGACATATTATATTAATGTAAGAATAAAATCCAATTTCGGTTAAATGTAAATTTGGGAACTAGTCAAAATTCTTTTTAGATCTTTTATCAAATTTAATTATAATGTATTTGGGTTAATCTTCGTCTTTTGATATATTTTATAATGAGCGTATTGTAAAGTCAGGCATCTTCTGTATTATGAATATTAGGCATTATGCGCGAACTTTATTCTCAACCAAGTAATTTTTTTTTGTCTCTATTGTAAATATGGCGCTTTGGGTTTGGTAAACATTAAGGCGGGAAAGTGTTTGGAATATGGTGCTGAGAATTTTAATGTTAGCAGAATGGAGTATTGCACTAGATTATTATATAGATCAACTTAACTTTATATATTTTTTTTTACTAGTTTCTCGATTGTTGTTTTTAGGATAGTTTTGTCATTATCTTTTTGTGCCAAAATAGTAACAAATAAACAAACTTAATGGGGTAATGTTAGGAAATATCCTTGATACTTATTATTGTATTATAATCCTTGTTTAGGACATAGGCGAAAGCTATTGTGAATTACGCTAGTAGGTTGTTAGGGTTAACGTTAAATGGTATTGGTATGAGGTATTTCGATGGAACTAACACTTTTAGTAACAGGTGGCTTTGTGCAACAACATCAAAAATGTGTTAGTTTGGTAAGAATATTTACTATATGACGTATGATCATATTAAGTTAATATTATGCATCAATAATTGTCTTTACGTAATATGTTTAGGGTACTTAATAAATAATGTAACGATTAGAAGGAAAAGAGTAAATATTTATGGAACTATATATTATTTTTTTTGATAATATATATATAACTGAATTATGAAATGCTCTTCAAATAATATGCTTATTATTTAATAAAGTTTGGCATAAATTAAAACTAAATGATTCTAAGACTTGAAGTTATTCTATTACATAAATACGCCATATTATCCCTATGTCTAGAAAAGGTGCGAGGGATTAGCCTTCACCCTTTTTATATGTTGATATGTCAGGTAACCAGTGAAGGTGGACCGTTGTTTCCCGCTACTCACAAGAGTGAGTGGCGTGCGCTGGGGACATGCTAAATGTCCAGCATTTTATAATTCACACTTAGGATATTCACTCTGCGCGCTCCTCTATATTCTATTTTATTTCCCTTTAACTGTAGATTTTGGTTATATTTATGTTTTGTATCCCTCTAGTTTGGAGCTTTGGGATTGCATAACTTTATGTTATAAATATATATATATATATATATATATATATTATATCAGTTGCGAATTTTGACCTAAGAATGCAGGCATGCGTTCATGAGGGACTAGTGGAGTGGGGGTCCAAATTTTTAAGTTTCATGTTGAAAATTGTGACATTTTATGTATGTTTTATAGTTACATTTGCCTAGGAGATTGAGAAACGCCCTTAATATGGAGACTTCAAAGTTTAATTAAGACCCATATACTTTCTCTCTCTAACACAACTATAACTCTCAATAGGCTTATCTCACTCTTCTAAATACAATAATTCTATACCACTATAAAATTACATTACAAATGGTTTGTTGAACAAATTAATTTAATAACTTAAACAAAGGAAACGCAATACACGCCATACTCACAAAATAACTATAAGTTTGGTGCACCCAGAGTGAAAACATTGTTAGCTGGCGGGTATGTATGGAGTTTTATAGTTCACATGCAAGGCCAGCTGTAAGTGTAGGCTGGGGAGGTGGAGGGATGAAGGCACACCTGCCCCTCACCACCCCTCTAGCCTAGTGCTGATAGCATTCAGTCCACCACATGTATCACTGCCGATAACATACAGAGTCAGGCGCAATGCTACTGGATGCTCGGAAGCGCAGATGAGGTAAACATGCCCATCAAAGCAATAACATTACTAGGCTTATAAAAAATAATTTTTACTCTTATGTCTTTAAGAACGCATGGAGGATTCTCCCAGTTTATACCACGGGTTTTACACCACCATCTCGAGAAGCAGACTACGTGTTTATAAAAAAAATTGTTTGTAGAGTAACAAAAAGATGGATAGTTTAACTTTTTCACTATCAATTTTTTTAACAATATGTGCTGCCCTGGGCTTTAGTCCCCTGAACCCTCCTGTAGATCCAGCCCTGCTCAGAACATGCAGGTACACAGTTTTCTTAATCAACTCAAAGTCATATTTCATGGTCTGATCCTTGACCGAGGGCACTCTGGCTCCACATATTATTTGAAGATGCATTTTCTTTATATTCCCTCACCAACTCCTGCTTCTTTAAGTTTGGTATTGTATTTCACTTATTATATTACAAAATAGTAACAATAACAGTAATTTCCAATCAGCTTTTAAATATTATTCTTAAACAAAATAATACAACTATCTGGTCTAAAAAGGTCATCCACAGTAAAAAGATGTTGGGAAGGGTGGTTTTGGACAATTATAAATGCTACTAAGAGTACTTTAATCTACCCATACGTCAAGTCATTTTATTCACATTTCAACACTAATTGGTTAGATATGAGATGAGTGAGAAACTAACTATGAAGGATAACCTTGACTTCCTTATCAATGGCAACTCGGACTAGATGATGATGACATCTTCGTCTGCGTGCCACAGGGAGGGATAAAATCATTTTGATTTCTTGTATATTTTATGTACTATTTCTTAAATAACACTACAATAATGCTAATTTTGTATTTGTATTCCATCATAATTTCTGAATAAGAGAAAGTAAATGGGGATATTTATAAATTATGAAAACTTTAATATAGTTTTGATTTTAAACAAAAAATAAAACGTTAATTTTTAACCTTTTTTCAAATACCAGAATGTCTTTAGCACATTTCTTGAGTCCATGTTTTAAAAATAATTCCTGAAAACAAGTATAACATTTTCTAACCCTTCCTTTTTTTAAGTTTTCTTTATTAAATCAAAACATAGTTTTTTAACCTGATCCTACCTGATGTTGCTCTGGGCTGTATACATATTAAAAGCTTAAAACAAATATGAATAAATAGACATTTGTAAGTGGACCAATTTCGCTTAAAATATATTGAACTGCTTTTATTTTCTCCAAAGAATTTAACAAATTTGTGCACTCTTTAGAAATCATTATTAAATAATTTATTATATACCTTTTATTTAACTTCTATAGATTTTAACTTTAGAAAAATGTAATTTCTAACACATTATTTACATTTATTCCAACTGTCATAATTATCGTTTTTCAAAACTGATAGCTCCAAAAAACATGTCCTGGCACACAAATGGACATTTAAAAATATTTTGGGGTTTCAAGTTAGGCACACTTAAAGTTAAAATGGTAGCCCTATTCGGTTAAGAAAGCTAATGCTTACTTGCTTTTATATTATTTTCATCGAGTATTAAAAGTAACTTTAAGGACAGAAAGTAGAAAATATCAATACCCCAACTCTCAGGTTGGCTGGGTTCTTGAAAATTACACTGCAAATAAAATATAATTTGAACATAGTAAATTATGGAAATGGTAAGGGTTGGGGAAAGTAATGCCTAAAAACTAATTTAGTTCATTAAGTTTACGTCTCTGTTTTATTTCAAACTCTTAATCTTTGTTACTGACAGTAATAAATACAGTAAAAATAATAAAGCCCACAAAAAAATAAGATTCCTTTGCAGGCAATATTTTCTCAGCAGATGCCCATTTTTTGCTGCATCAACAGACAGCCTGGACAAATTCATGGTGTGTAGTTTTAATTCTATAATTTTAAATAAACTACCTAAAAAGTAGTACCATTTTCTGTTTATTCCAAAATTTGGTTAATAAAATCAGTGTTAACTGAGAGTTGGTTATATAGTTTGCACACACTAACTTCCATAGCCATTTAAACCCTAAAATAATGTTGGCCTCTCCAACAGTGCCTTTCCATGCTGCTCATTCTTCCCAATCATAATTATTTTTATTTGATTTTGATAACTTTAGAAAACATATTCCATGGGTAATTTTGCCTTTAGCTGATATTGTTACAAATATTTAATAACCAGCAAATTACCCATTTAAAATCAACGATTCATTTCTGATCATGCAATGTGTCCATGCAATTTTTGGAGAATAATTTCAAAGGAAAAAAAAAAATAGTGACCTCATTCTAGACGGGGAGGGGGGGCACATTCATTAAAACTCTTAGTGGCTAAAATTTTTATTTCAATCAAGTTGAAACTGTTTCTATATAGATTATTTCAAAATAAACCATATTTTTTGTAGCCTATGATAGTTATCTATACCGAGGGGTATTCCAACCCCTTCTTGACGTCGGTTTTCTACCTGAGGTGCCCTTATGTTAGCGCTATTGTCTGAAAAATTTCAGTATCTAGTCTACGGGCTTTTGAGATTTTTTGACTTTGTTTTTTGGGAAATCTCCACCTTTTAATTTTGGCCATCACATATTCCTGCACCCTTTTGTTTTAGAGGATACCTGCATGCAAACTTCAGCTTTCTAGCTCTTTGACTTTTAAACTTTTTTGACTTTTTTTTTTAGAAACCTCTCCATTTTGAGGCATTGTAATTTTCGGTCACCAAGTATTTTGGATCCTTTCGGGCTGGAGGATAACTACCTAGAAAATTTCAGCTTCTAGTTTTTCTGTTTTTCAAGAATTTTTCGACTTTGGTTTTTTAGAATCACCTCCATTTAGGGGTCCCATGGAAATTTTGCTCCTCATGCATTCCTGAACCTTTTTGTGTTAAAGGCCACTTACCGACCAAATTTCAAATTCAAAGGTTTCTGAGTTTAGAGATTTTCTCGGCTGGTAATTATTATAGTGGAGATGATTTTAACTACAATAAAATCCAATGGAAATATTATAAAGTTGCGTGATCTGTAATTAGCCTATGAGAGGGTTATATTTAATTATTATTGACATACTGAAATAATGGAGTATATTTCAAAGGCATATGTAACAACTATAATAAATTTCTAAGCTAATATTATATTAACATAAAGTATTTTCTTTCCGTACCTCTCTTGTTAAATAATGTTTCAAAGTATTTTAAAAAGCTAGGTCTTAATATTGGAAATAGAAATGTGTTGATATTTAAAAAAAAAAACTCCATCCTACTACCCGCTCAGGTCATACGCTTCAAACTTCTTTGAATTGGTTTGTTATTTTGTAATTTATATCCCAAACATTTAAATTGTAAAGTTGAATTATCATAATTATTAATGTATCATCTAAAACTATCCTTAAATGATTTTTAATATTTGTATTGTCGATTTTACATTTTGTTTTAATCCATAAATTACAATACTTTGTCATATTACAAAAGTTGTTATATATGATACTGTAATAAAAGACCATTTGACCTCAGTGGTCTTGGGTTAAAGGGCTTGCCTCAGGACCTGATGTATGTGGGTTAAATCCCAGCCGAGGTCAACTGTCTTTTCTTGAGCAATAAAAATCTGTAACCCAACTTCCTTCAGAGGGGAAGTAAGGTCATCGATCCCTTGTCGATTATGGTATGTAAAAGGAACTTGAAAGGTTTTGAAAATACCTTTACCAGCAAAATTAGTAGGCCCTTTGGTACTTGCTCATAGAAATTAAATGTGGAAGGCAACAGGGATCCATCACACTTTCTGAACTTTTCTAGTGCATGGGATTTCACCAGAAGGTGCAGGCAACACTAATCAGCCAATGGGTTGAGTACATGCCCAACGCTGGTTGGTTATAGATACCATCAAACCTACCTTGTTTTGTTGAAGCATGGGTAAATTTATATTACAGCAAACATAAATGTAGTGACATCTGTGGTAAGAGGTGTGTGTGCAGTGGAAGTAATACTGTTGTGTGTGTGAGGGACTGAGGAGAGGTCCTAGTAATATGATTGTTGTCGCGCACGTATGCTTTCATTGTCTCTCGTACGGGTATAGTTTCTTATTCATAATCTGTATTCATGTTTATTTCTGATTATTAATAAACATATCAAACTGCTAATTAGTTATTCTTAATTGGTCTACAACCTCTTAACATAAACCTTCTCTCATTATAATTCAACAGGGTTGTTGTCTCAAGAAGAAGTTTAAAGACCAATAATTGATGCGTTTACTAAAAATTCACGTTATGTCTCAGCAACACAAACGGTTTTATATGCAAAAATTTGGGTATTTGATCTTAAAATTAATATTGAATGTAACAAAGACATACATATTGGCCAAAGTCTGTATCCTTATGAGAAAAATTGTACAATATTGAACTAGGTATAGTACTGTGTCATAAGTAATATTTTACAAAAGTTATATGATACTATTATTTAGCTTATGGTTGGGTAGAGGTCTATTTAAAATACCTATGTTTAAAAAGAATAATTTTTGTTTTAATACAACTGTTAATACCTCAAAATCAATCAAAAATATTTACAAAACAGCTATTTGTAGAGCTTAAAACACAAGTAAACTTTTTTTTTGTAAATCATTACACTAGGTACTTAATATATTTCACCAAGATAATTTAACTATAGATAGTTACAATTTCAAACATATATTAAAAAAAAAATTTAAAAATATCTTTTACATCTTATGAACTATATTATCAGAAATATAACAATTCCTGATGTAAATTTCTTTAAATACTAATAAAGTTCTATTCATTATGGTTTCAGCCCCAAATATTTTTTATTAGTTTAATAGCTATACTTATTATATAATTCAATTTCAAAAATATTAAACTGTATACATTTAAAAGACATTCTAGAGTTTAGTGAGAAGAGATATTATATTAATTTAAGAATTAATCAAAGTATTATAAAATAAATAAATAAACGTATAATAAAGCGTTGTAATAAATGCTAAATAAACTTAAAAACTGTACATGAAAAACTATTAACTATTTTATATAAAAAGGAATGATTCTCGAAACATTTACTATAAGATCCTTTGTAATAAGATAAACATTAAAATTAAATGAAATTAAACTAATGATGTTGAATAACTTTTTAGTATATTTAATTGAAACCAAAAATAATACAACTAGTTTTTGAAAAGGTTTTTCAAAATGAAAGTTAATTGTTAATATTTAAAAAAGTGGAGTTTACATATTGATGATTCATTGATGGAATTCCCTTTCTCCTTATAATGTTCCTGTGATAGCATTCACCATTTGATGACTAACTACGATGTCATCCTCAGGTCTTTAATAAAGAAACATGGACGAAATATGGTTGGACCACAATGCAATGGCAGCGTACCAATGAGTGATAAATCCAAAAAATAATAAAAAATAAAAATAGTCTTTAGGTAATAAGTATAAGTTAGATAAATAAAATTGAAAACTAAGAAACTGAAAACAAAGAAGCATAATTACCCGAATTCTGGATTGAGCATACGGTATCAAGTGAGCTAAACCACCAATAATGTCATAAATATACTATACATTCTTCTCCTTTATGATTTGCTGAGTTACCACTTGAAAATTATTTGGCTGATAGAATTTTGAATTTTGAGGCTAAGTCAAATGTGTCATTTTGAAACATATTATTTTAGTTCACTTCGATTCATCAGACGCTGACACAGACTTATCACAGAAATCTTAGAGCACAGCTTAATTTTGTACTTACTCCAAACAGATAAGAATGTGTATCTTCATACTTTGGGGTCTAATACATTTATACCATATTCATGATTAAAATCCCATACAAGCGTATAACCCGAACGGGTAGTAGGACGCGGTGCTAAGTTTTACTATTAAATCGCATACATTGGTAAAATTGTCCATACTCATGTGTAATTTATAAGATGTCTTTCACTGCTTCTTACTACCTGTTCAGGCTTTAAACATAACATTTATGAACTAATTCTACACCTCCTTCAGTGACCACATGGTCTAAGGCGCTACTTTTGCAGTAGACGAAACTGCCATGATGGGTCGATCGAAGTTCGAATCTCAATCAAGTGTATAAGGGTGATTTAAAAAAATTCAATTCACCTTCCAAGCAAATGTGAGTAGACTTATCTAAATACAACCTTCCTAATCCCTAAAAACATTAGCATAATTATTACATTAACGTGTAACCTGAACAGGTAGTTAGACACAGTGCTAAGAAAACAAGTCTCCCATTTTAATTTTTTTAGCACAGTGTCTTACAACCCAATCTGGTTATATTCTTATATACTAATTACGCTAATGCTTTTAGGGCTTAGGGAGGTTATATCCATAGGAAGTGCATACACATTTGTGTGGAGGGAGAGTGGAAAACCATTTTGAAAAACACTTACTAAGCCTACATCTGATCGAGATTTGAACCTCAATTTCCTCATCATCAGAAGTCTAGTGTACTGCAAGAGTAGCATGTTAGAGCATGCGACCACCGAAGAGAGTTATCCCCTCCCATTTTGATGAAGGAGGCATGGCTCTCCACTTTACACCTACAAACTACAATCTAGAATATTATTAAAATTTGTAATATAATAATGTTTTCTAAATCCACCCAACTATAAAATATTATTGAGTAGGAAATAATTTTAATAACCTTTGCTCAAAACATTTGTGTGATACACAATCATTCAACATTTGTTGCAGGTAATAGCAAAATGAGTGAATTTATTGAAAAGCCAACTGCCAACGTGCAATTATTTCCTGACTTTGTTCGAGACCTGTTTGCACAAAAACAAACGAAAACTCCACCAATGATGCCAATGTTCTTCTGCCCAAACTGTGAAAAGTCATATAAATACAAGTATACACTAAACCGACATTTAAAATTCGAGTGTGGTAAAGAACCACAGTTCCACTGTCCATATTGTTCATATCGGTCAAAACAAAAGGTTTCTTTGATTTCACACGTATCCACTTGGCACAAGGATGAGTCAACTTTGTTATAAATTTAGAGAAAATTTGTATTTATGATAACCCCTTTTAAAAAACCAACAAGTTATATACACAAAATGTTTAAAAATAATAGAGCCTAAGTAAAATATAATGTGGGTTATTTGTTTGTTTTTTTATTCAATGTAGACTTCTGGATTGTTGTCAGATAAAGTCATGACACTTAGCTGTAAATGGATATTTCTCATTTATTGCCATGTTTGTTGGTAGACAATAAATGATGCATTTTGTACTCGAAGCCATTTGTGAGGCTGCAATGCTATTTTGTTTGTGGAATATTTTTTTCTTATCAAGTTACCTTCTGTATATTATTTGTTATATTCTAGTATATGTTATTATTTAGGCTTATAACAAACCATTTTTATAACATTAAGGCCTACCTACGTATGTAGGGAGTTACCTAATGAAATGATATTTTATACAAAGAGTTTGAATAGCTTAACAAATACATTTATAATAGCTTAGCTTTTGTAAAATGATGTAATAATGGCTTTTTTGCACCAATTTGAATTGTCTGTCTCTTTGTAAAGACATGTGTCCATTTGATTATGTTTGTTATACAAAAGAGGGTGGGAGGAATGTTTGTGTGTACATCTTTAGAAGGTTGCTGTCAATGCACACCTTTTTGTATTAATGCTTTTAACAAATAAAGTAGGCCTGAGTATTATTTTTGAAAGTAAATAAATGAGTATGATGATTATAATAATTGCATCATGGCTTGCCTGAAACAACTATAGGTCATTAAAAAAAATCAATCTTATACTCCTGGATTAAACATGCCTCTTTAGCCAGAGACAATTACACTAACCATGGAAATTTTAAAATATAATTTGGCTGAATGCTTCTTGAAATAAAAAGAAAATATCTAGGCCTAAAATATTAAAAGTGATCACAATGTATTAAGGTGCTCTCTCAAGAAGTGTTCAACGGTTTATTATAATACTGATGTCACTGTTTAATTTTGAAGATAGTTTACATCATCGTCCATTGTTCCCAGTATGTGGCCAGGTCGATTTATTAAAATACCTCCATCTTGGTCTATCCTTCCACTATTCTTCCTTCTTTAATAACTTCTATTCTTCCCCTCTCACTTGAACACTTTCTGTTATCTGCTCCTCCCATCTCCTTCTTGGCATCCCTGGTACTTTTTTTCCTACTTGCTTCATTTCCATAATTTTCTTGGGCATCCTCTCCTTCTCCAGTCTCTTTACATCTTTACATGCCCATACTATCTCAGTCTTACTTCCTCTACTATCTCATGTAATCCCTGTACCCATAATTTTACCAGAAAACTTCATTCCTAATCTTGTTTCTCCTCATGACAGCTAATATGCTCCTCACAAACTTCATTCACATAGCCTCTACTTTCCTCTCTCTTATATTCACTGCTCATGTTTCTGCTAAATATTGACAATGGTTACAATGTAAGCCCTGTACGACACTTCAACACATCAAGGGCACTTCTCTTCTCCATAGAAGGTCTCTTACACACCTATAGAACAACTCTCCAACTGTTTTATTCTCATTAGATCCTCTATACTTTCACCTTTCACCCCAATCATGCTTTCAAGATATTTTACATTCTGTACTTTTCTCATATTTACTCCATACAACTTTATAGCTTTACTAGACCTTATCATCTTCCTTGTTATTACCATCACTTCACACTTTGCCAGGCTAAATCTAATTTCACAATATTTCACTTCCTCATTCCATTCTTGTATAGTTGTTATTGTACTTCCTCTTCCTTGTCCTTCATACCATCAAGTCATCAGAAAACATTATGGCTTTCCTCCCCTAGTTTTCCTGCCACTTTGTCCATGACTATGTCCATTACCAGTACAAATAGTAATGGTGAAAGGGCACTCCCCTGCTTCCCTCTGTTTTTTTATTTGGAACCATTCCATCCTCCCACTCTCCATCTTAAAACAACTCTTGTTATCCTCATAAATGATTTTCTCTCTCATTACCATTCCTCTTTCCACTTTAGCCTCCTCCATTGCTTTCCAAACTTTATTTCTATCCACGCTATCTATACCTTCTCCACATCCATAAATACCATTACCTGGTCTTTCCCAAATCCATACCTTCTTCCCATCAGCTGTGGTTTGGTTAAAGATTAAGTTTATTGTAGACCTCTATTCCCTAAATCCGTGCTGTTCCTCTCTCCACCTTTCTTTCATAAGGTCCGACAAATTATATTAAGACATTCACTCCCATAGCCATAGCTAATTAAAATAAATATTCTATATGATTTTCTAACATTCTTATTTAAATATTAAGACAACTATTCTATATCATGATAAAGTAAAAAAAAAAATCAACTTTATATTATAAGCATTCAAATATACATGCAAAACTTCTTTTAAAATTCTCAAGGACAGTTGTTTAAATACTCTACTGTGACTACACCCACCCTTTGGGCCCCACGTGTCAGAATGGGTTTGGTGGGATGGATAGATAGGGACAACTGGTTGTCAGCTTCATTTATTCTGGTTTATTGAAATAGATTAATTAATCTAATAGTGTATAATTTGATGAAGAATTTAGAACTAATTGAAATAGTTTGGAAACAGGTATTCATACTGTCAGTATCCCTACTCTGCAGTCTGTGTCCTGACCTTTCTTCGATGCTATAATCCTAGCTGGTGTCAAACACCTGACGATCCAGCGCTGCGCTGTTGTTATTTAACTTTAACTGCCAAGATGGGTTGAGGCATCCGCCATCTTACGGAACAGGGACTCAAGCTGTAGGATATTCTCCCCACAGGATGGTTAAACTTGGCAGTTGAGTAATTAAAGCACTTTGGACTACACCCACTAGCAACTGGTATATTTCTATCCCTCTTTCTTAAAGTCCAAAACTCACTGTTCTGTACCTAAAACGGAGGGGTTTTTTCTCTAAGATACTAGTTTCGACAACACTCTTGTGTTTTGCTACTTGGCAAAACAACCGATGTTGTTTAAAATCACGACCTAGTCTGAATACTTGACTGATGAACCAATAGAGTTGAAAGTGTGAGCTTACAGACTTACATATTCTTACACGCTCTAGCTTACCTAAGGCTGCAAACTATGACAGTATTATTTCTGAGAATTCGTAGGTTTGTCGAAAAACATAGTCTCTAAAGAGCTCTAAGCATATCACAGAATATTACATCATGTTTCTCTACATTAACTTGGAGTGAGCTGTATCGTTGCCTCTACAATACTTTGGTGTGTATCTAAAGACAGTTCAACCACCACATTGAGTATTTTGAGGCAATTTAAAACAATAAAATTGATTGAGCATGTTTCAATTTGTCACGATTTGTCCCATGTGACAAAACAATGAAAAACACCCATTGTGGGAATAATCTAAAATATCTGTTTATCCACCTAATTATCAAACATGTTAATAATCAACTGTTTATAGTTTACATTGCAAACCATCATGGAGACACTTTTTTATTTTTTTGCACTCATGTTAATTTCTATGCCATTCAACAGACTATACTCTTTAATTTCAACAAAAACACAAATTAAGCTTTAACCCATGATCTAAAAATACAACCAAATCATTTTAGAACTTTTTTTTTAGCAATCTTTAGTTGTATTTTTCCAATGAGGTTGGCAAATATTTTCAATTGGTCTCTAGAATTGTCGATTATTTTGATAATGTTAATGTAACTCATACATAAGATTCCTTACCTAAAATTATAATTTATAAGAAATAAGTAACAAAGTTATGCATACAAAATATTATTTAAACTAAAAGCTCATTAGTTTAAGGAATACTATCTTATTTTACTTCATAAATAATTATACTTTTTTATACTAGTCTAATAATTTGATTAAATTAGTTCTAATAATTTAGTGCTGCCACTTTCTAAACTAGCTTCGATAGTTTTATTGCCACTTTAATGATCTCACAAGACCAATTTTATGCTATATACACGGTAATTGATATACTTCAAGCCCAGTGGTATTTTTCAATACTAAGCTAATTTCACTTTAACTAAACAAATATACTGAAAGAAAAATATGATTTTGAATAGTAGAAAAATTCCATATCTGAAAGGAAATGTTATGTTTATGTGCCTAGTATTTTTTCACATTCCTTTTTACCCCCATTGGTGTTCCTTAAAAGTCATGTTTCATCCTCTACTGTTTAAAATGTTGATCACTTATATCAGTGATTATCTAAAATGACCAAATACACTTTTATTCGCCGGCTACCACAAATATAAAGTTTCACATTTAATATACGATTGTAATTTTATTCAGCTCAACATGAGTATGTTAAGAGCCTGTCTCGACTATTTCTGGTTTGAGTTTAACATTGTCTAATTTCTTGGCTAATCAGCATTGAAAAGGTTCTGGTAATCAGATAATGGAGTGAATTCAAATGTTACTAGACCAAAGAGGATATCATTAACTTGGGAAATTATCTTAATTTTCACAGCTATAATAGCGTTTAGTTTTAAAACTTATTGCATTAATGATCTTAGTGTTTAATTTGCACAATTCTTTAAGCTACTCAGTTTAAGAAATATATATTTTATTTAATCATTAAATATTAAGTATTATGTAGTAGTGTTTTATTTAATTTTGTAGTTCCAAAAATTAAACAAGTACCAGTATCTGTTGCTTGTAATGAGATTATCTTGACTGATTATATTGATTGATCTTGACTGATTATATTGATTGATCTTGACTGATTATCTTGATTGATCTTGGTGTAGTTATTTAAAATAATACATGTGTGCCATGACCCATTCTTTTAAAAGAAAATGGCAATGGTTATGAATGTATTATTAATTTTTTTAAATTTTATTGTCATAACCTAAGTAAAATCTATGGTGCTACATAGTTTAATATTAATGTCTTCAAAAGTAATATCTCTTGTTGCATAAAACATATAAAACTTATATTCCCAAATTATTTCATGTCAAAAGCTCCACTAAGAAAAGTCTTCTATTTTGATATGTTTGCAATGCCATTTCTGTTCATCTTTTTGTTGGAAGTTTTGATGCAAATGTTTTCAATCAAGAAAGCACAAGTTTGGTCCTAAGTAAACGATATATTAACTAACACAACATTTACCATACTTTAGTTAACAGTTAATTTGTTTTGGTTCATTAATTGAGAATTATTTTTGTCTTACTCTTCATGTGGCATACCTATTATTTTAATCACAATATTGTTTCTTGTTTTTATGCAATAAGGTATAACCTAGTATTGTAAAGCAAAATCTGTTTGTGTGCGCACATTATTAATATCATTTGTTGAAGCTGCTAATGGCTATAATTATTACCATATTTGTAATTAAAATATTAATTATTATATGGTAATCTAGTATTTATAAACATAATGTTAAAATTCCTTTAAATCATTTCTACTTGTTTAACGCATGTCTTGTCACGCATAGACCACAACATTATTTTTGTGTAGGCCTACGCGTCTAACTACACATTCTAGTTAGACACATATTCTCACTATTGGGCTAGGAACAAAGGAGGTTTAATTAATAGAAAATTAAACAATATTTTCATGGAGGGAGGGAGGAAAAGGGCATTAAGAAACACCCTGTCAGCATACCCAACAGAGTTAAACCCTGATCTTCCAATCATCAAAATCCAGTTTATTGTGAGACCAATCCCTTAGACCTTGTGACCACCAAAGATATGACCATAAAATAAGAACATTTTCAAATAAAAAATGAAGATTGTCAAACTAACCCATAAACAATATATACTCAACTTCACTAATTAAAATTAAAGCAATTACAATCAACAACACAAATGTTTACTCAGAAACCAATTCTAGATGACCAACTTTTATTTACTTGTGAAAAAATATATGTATTCAATAACGTTACAAGAAAGAATAAACCTTAGTCACTAAAAAAATACCAAATAAAATTTTGTACTTTGTGTAAAGTTTTTATTTATACTTTTCTTTATTACCAAACTTTTTATAAATGTGAACAAGTACTTGGTTATATTTGATACATGCTCTGATATTACTTTATTTTGATGATGTCAAATACTTACATTACTATACAAAATTTGTTACAGGTAAAAGAAAAATGATGGATTATAGAACAAAGTCAAATGTCAACATTTATTCCTCAGTTCTAGATTTTGCTCAAGATGTGTTTATAGAAGAACAAATGAAAACACCACAGACGATGAAAATGTTCTTTTGCCCAAACTGTGAAAAGTCATACCAACACAAGAGGACACTAACCAGGCACCTAACATTTGAATGTGGTAAAGAACCGCAGTTCCACTGTCCATATTGTTCACATCGGTCGAAACAAAAGGTTTCCATGATTTCACACATATCTACTCGGCACAAGAATGAACCAAATTTGTTATAGAACCTCAGAGGATAAATAAGTTTTAATTTATAACTCATTATATACATATTTACATTGGAGAACACAAAAGATTCAAGAGATAAGCAACTATCTTGTATGTAACTTTATTATGTATTAGTAAGTAATAGTTATTAGATTATATACAAATGAGGTCCCTGCAAGAAGACTTATTTGTAAATGATTGTTTCTTCAACTTGGGTGTCATAAATGTTCACGACAAACAAATAAAAACAAATTTACTGCTTACTTTGTAATATATGCAGTTTGAATAGATAAGATTTTGAGGGAACAATTTACTCATATTCATTTTCAAGCCGTTCATCACTACTACAAAATTCACTGGTTGTGAAGCTAGGTCAAAGTTAAACTTAAAAGATATGAAGTAAGGTCAAATGTGAAGTCAGTAATTAGTTTTTCTTAGCATCCTCTTGTTTTATCTTAATATAGCAATAAATGGTGTTGAAATAGAGATTAAAACTTGCAAAATTTACTTGTTCTGAGCAAAAATAATATTTTTTTAATGTAGAAGGAAGTCAAAAAGTAAATATTAGAAAACTTGTTAAAGCTCTAAAAAAACCAAGTGTTGTCTTTCATGCATTTAGTCAGTCACTCAATGCAAGTGACCAATGAAAATTGAATTTTCTTAGCCAAGCCAACTTAAAACTAGAAATTTTATAAAAATTTCAAAAAATCGTATGAATTTTTACAAAATTTATATATATATATTCCGTGCTTAGTTAAAAAAGTTTACTTTTCAACATTTGTTTGAACTCTTTAATTAAACTCAATATATATTTTAATAAGCAAAGTAAGTTGTCAATATTTAAGTAAGGCAAATTAATGTTGACCTTTAACATTTGCTTTTACTTTTCAAAGTTTTACACAATCATGCTTCAAACAAATGTTTTTTAAGTATCTAAATCCACGATGTGAGAATAAATCTTCCAAACAAATTGTTGTACTAGACCATATGTGAGTGTGTGTGTTTGACCTACATGTGTAACTTATAGACATATAACCTTTTTAGAATGATTTTAATGGTTAGTTTTTGAGTGCTATTTTTAAGAATAAACAAATAAGTTTGATAATTTATGAAAATCTAGTGGTTTAATGCCTAAATAAATAGCCTAGTAGAAAATTACTACCAAAAAACTAATTCCAATCATTGTCATCCAACTAGACTGCACAAGTCAGAGTTTGTTACTCTAACCATGACCAACTCTTTCAATAAGTTTCATTTGGTGGAATATTGTATCAGATACATAATAAGCAATTCCAAAATGAGCAACATTAATAAATGGATACATACAAGGTGCCAACAGTAAGAACAGGAAGACAGTTTGGATTGTTTTATTTGCTGTCAACATTGATAACACTTGTCTATATTATACCTTTTATTTTATAGAAATTGATATATCTATCAAGGTGAAATCTGCACATTACATCACTTGAGCTTTTTAATATACGATTAAAGTAATTTGTAGTAACTTTTGTAACTGTCAGAAAATGTTCTACCTACCATGTTTTTTTACTATTCTTCAAGTTGAACAAATAAACAAAATAATGTAATCAATATAATACCTCACTAACATTTGTATTGTATTCTATTGTACTGTACTCAAATAGCTTTGTGATCAAAATGTTAGTTTTTAAAATTAGTCTTAAAACTAATGTGTAGATATTTATTTTTAATACTACAAAATATTGCTTATTGGATTTATAGTTTTCTTGCAATGCAATGTGAGCAAATAGAGCTTGATCCATTAACGGCTTAACAGATACCGTGAGATGATTTTGTACAATTATGGTTGCCCATTCGTTCTTCTAATGAATGTTTGTGCATCTTGATAGAATCCATTATTACTATACAATTCTCTTAGGCTTAACACTTAATGTCACTGATAGCAGTCATTACTGTACCAGTAAACTGACCTATTATTTATCACCTATACAAAAACATTCAAACACATGATGATCTCTAATTTTTGAAGGGCTGGAATTTCAGCTAGACCTCTTTAAGTCCTGACTCCAGATTGTGCCTAAATTTATTGGTAAATCTTTGCGTGTTTGTTACATTGGTCTTATTATATTGAATGTGTGTGGGGAACATGTTAGCTGTAGCGAGGAGAAATAGGATTAGGAATGGAGTTATCTGGGAAGAGGGCAACACAGGGAGTACATGAGATAGTAGAGGAAGCAAGACTGAGATGATATGGTCATGTAATGAGGATGTTGGAGTACATGCGATAGTAGAGGAAGCAAGACTGAGATGATATGGTCATGTAATGAGGATGTTGGAGTACATGCGATAGTAGAGGAAGCAAGACTGAGATGATATGGTCATGTAATGAGGATGTTGAGGTACATGAGATAGTAGAGGAAGCAAGACTGAGATGATATGGTCATGTAATGAGGATGTTGAGGTACATGAGATAGTAGAGGAAGCAAGACTGAGATGATATGGCCATGTAATGAGGATGTTGGGCCTAGCAAGTTGGTAGTGGTAAATATATGGCTTGAATAAAAACTGACCCAGGCCACAGGCTGGAAACAGTAATGAATGTAGAAAGGTGTACCTAACAAATATAAATGTCCATGTGAATAACTATTTATTCTCAACATTACTACAAACCAATAAGAATTGATTTGTTTGTCCAAACTTTGAACACAGTTTGGATCTTTTTTTACATAAATTTAACAAATCATTCACTGTGTACCAGTCATGTTGTTTTTCTTCAGTTTCCAAAACACATAATTCCAATAACATTTTCAAACTTGCTATGGTACTTCACATTTGTTTTTTAACCTAATAAATGGCCATCAAAATTCATCCATTTAAACATAAAACATAAATCAATAACTTTTGGAACTGTCAGTTAAGGTTGGGATGTAGGAGATGCAAGGGAAAAGCCACCAGTGTTTTTGAAATTTTTTATAGCAAAACTTTTTTTGGCCAAAATAAATAAAATATTGCTCCAGTAGAAACATAAAGTGTAATTTTCTTCACATGGTGATATCAACATTTCTTGAATATATCTCATGAGAATGGAAGCATTAGTTGACAAACTTTTTAAATGAAGAGAAAAAGTGGTCATTAAATTCCAGGATACTCTAGACAGACATTCAACAATTTTTTTTTCTTTATGATTTTAGCATTGCATATTCCTACCTGTTTGGGTTATACGCTTTCAACAACAGTTATTATTATTAGCACCGCGTCTTACTACTCGTTCGGGTTATACGCTCTTACGCTAATGTGTAATGGTAGGGTGATTATGAGATGAAATGAAGGACCTACAGTTTAATGTGGAATCCGAACCACGGTGGAGCCCTGGCATTCCCCACATTCACAAGATAACTTGTCAGAGGTGAAGGAAGGGTTTGGAAATCTCAGATAAATCTGTGCCGGGGCCGAGGATTGAACCCTGGCCGCCAGCATAGAAGTCTGACACCTTACCCCTAGACCACCAGGTCACCTAATCAACAGTTAAAGTAATCATTTGAAGAAAATTAAGCTTTGTTTGTACTGAAGCAATATTTATTTATTTTGATCAAACAAACTGTTTTTGTATAAAAAGTTCAAAAACACGTTCCATACATCCTCACCTTAAGGTTCAATATATGACTGACTTTATGGTAATTTACCCCAGAAAAGTGCAGATCACTATTTCAGGCTACTTTTATAGGATCAAACGAGAAGGAAATTATAGTTCCTAGAAAGTTTGGACATCTCCTGACTCTCACAGATAACAAAGTATAACCATACTGTGTCCCTCAAGTTGGTTTGTAATTCATATAAGTTATTTCTCTCTCACTTTTTCTCACATTCAAATATCTTATTTTAACATTTTTTTAAAATTTGTCACTCATTATATTTGCTACTGTAAAAGTCCAAAGACTGGTAGATCTTAGAATTTACCATTATATTCTAACATTTAACAATACTTGATAATGGTAAAAGTCCAAAATATCTTAGAATATGTTTACATTTTGAGTTTTAACCATCTCTAGATTCGGCTGGGAAAGAGGACTCTCAGTTATAGCTTTGACCGGCAATCAAATGTAAACCAATATCATAACCCTAACCTAACCTAACCAAGCCTAATCCAACCTGAACTGGCCTAACCTAACCTAACCCTTACCAAGTCTTGTCCAACCTGACCTTAAGGTTGGATTAGGCTTGGTAAGGTTACGTTAGTTTAAGCTATAATATTGGTTTACTTTTGAACGCTGGTCAAAGCTATAACTGATAGTCCTCTCTCCCACCTGACTCTAGAGATTGCTAAAACTCAAAATGTAAATATATTCTAAGATATTTCGGATGTTTAAAATCAGGATGTAGAGTGGGACCTGACTAATTCAAACTTCCATAATTCAAAATCGTCTTTATTCAAATTTTTCCCTCTGCCTTGTGAATTTTGTATTAAAACAATGTTTCTTCGATAATTCAAATTTTATTTAGGTTACGTAAAACTTTTCATAAGCTGTAATGTACTGTGCATTATTGTTGTCCTACTTCTAGTTGTGGTGCCGTGTTGTTCTATTTTTGGAAGAGGGGAGGCAACTTTGGAATGCGGTCAGTACCCTTCTTCACACCCCTCCCCTCCCCCGCTTACCCATACATCTTTTTTACACGTACAGTTCTGTACTCCGTTAGTCAAAGTCGAACCTCTCAAGTTGTTACGTATGCTGAGAGACTTAAATCAGGAAAACAGATTAAATCTCCGACTTTTTAAATAAATCGTGAACAGATTATGTCCAAATATGTCGAATAAAGTTATTGAGCTTGGTTGCAAACTTAAATGGTTTTTTTTTAAATTCATTTTAAGAAACTTATTTAATTCATATTTTTGTATGATTCAAATTTTTTCCTGGTCCCTTCAAGTTTGAATTATTCAGGTTCCACTGTACTGGTAAATTCTAAGATTTACCCGTTTCCAGACTTTTACAGTAAAATATACATATAACACACAGAGGCTAAGTAGTCAACATTGTCAGTTCTGGTTTGTCAGGGATGGGAAAATCAAGGTTTGAATCTTAGTCATGTATAGTGTTTTTTTAACAAATGTTTCTTCTCTGCCCATCACATAAATGTGGGTACATCTCCTCTAAATTTTACCTTTTTAATTTCTACCATACAAGTTAAAATATGAAGTTAGCTCAGACAGTGCTACAAGATGCACTGGTGTTAGTTCAGGAAGTTAAATGGACTCTAGGGAGGGATTGTGGGAAATGAGCGAAATTACATTGATAGAACAAATCATGAAAATGTTTGAAAACACAAAGGATTGTAAATGAAGAACAAGTCAATCCAAAGTGCTTTTTTTTTTCTTTCTTAACAACTCGATGCTATGGCCAAACGGGGATTCAAATATTGAAATCAAGGGCTATATTTCCCTACTATGCGTAGTTTTATAAAAGTGGTTTGGGCAGGTATGCTATTAAATATTAATAAAACCAATACCCTCTTTAAATATATTTTGGACATGCACACCTTGCTACAGAAACTGAGCCTGCGTCCAGATTTCGTTTTTCAACATATATTTAAAATAATACTTCTGGACAGTATATTCTTATACCAAATGCTAATTTTAATGTATTGTTGAAAATAGTGACATGTTTAAATATTGATTAAATAAATATTTAAACTATAAGTTATTTAATGCTTACTTTCTGAACTGACAAATTATATCAGTACACAAGTTATAAACTAACTTAAATCTTCAACAGACACAACTTCCACCCACCAGCCATTAATTCATCTCTGTGAAAGGGGAAACACACATTTCACCAGTGATACATTATTCAGCCATTCCAGGAATCAAACTCAGCATCTTCAGCTCGGTAGACAGCTAAACTAATGACGGATCTAAAGTGATGGACATTGAATAAAACAAAATATGTTCTTAGACTTACCTCTCTTATATTGGCCTATGTTGACAACTAGAAGAGAGAACCCATTGGATGTTTTAAATTTATCTGGTTATTTCAGAATAATTTTCCAAACAATTGGAACATAATACCACAATAATTGTTGTATCATTTAAACAAATATAATTAATGTAAATATTTGCGTGCTTAAATTTTCAGATTAAATTTATATTACATATTTATGTTTTTTTCATGTCATTCTAGTACAACTTGTCAAACTGAAATTAACATAAAATTGGATTTTATTTTTCTTAATATTATTAAAATGTTGTTAGTTTTAACTCTGTACATTTTTTTTACACTGTGTCTTACTACCCATCCAGGTATCCGCATATCTACCCTAATGAGTTAGGGTTGAAAAGGTATAATTGAGATGAAATGTACTAGCATTTTCATGGAGAAGGTGGGAAAAGATTGGCTTCAGCCTCAGTAAACCTGACTGGGGTTCAATCCCTGACTTCCCCATCATCGGCAAACCAGTTCATTCCACGATGTAACCATAGATTGTTAATCCACTGATCTAAACCATTGCATAGTTCCTCATGAAACAATGTAGGACGCAATTTCTATACTTGAGACATTTCATTCGACCAAGTGGTGATGAGACTAAAATATACAAATCAAATTTTACAAGTACTTAATGTGAAATATACAAAGTTGTCCTTTTCAAATTAACAAAAATTGTACAGCATCTAACCCACTTCAGTAGCTCAATGGTCTAAGGCGTCACTCTTATGTTAGACTGGCCTGCTGATGATGGGGTGGTTGGGGTTTGATCCTAGTCGAGTGTACTGAGGGTGGTTTTTTTCTGAATAATTTCTCACTCTTTTCACACAATTATGGGTATATTACCTATAGGTGTTGTAGATTTCAAAGAAAGTATAAACTTTATTTATTTAAAAATCAGTAAAACATCTACAAAGCAGTATTGTTAATTTATTGAAGTGTTTATTAATATTTTTTGTATTGTGATTAATTTTTTTCCAAAATTTCACATTTGAGTAAATTTTAGCTCCATTGAAGAAATAATTAGGAAGAAAAATATTGTCAAAGACCAATTGTTATATTATTTGTTCATAATTAAATTTATTTTTAATATATTTTAGGATTGTGAAAAAATGTAATTTTAATAAGACTTTTCAAAGAAAAATAAAGTGTAATTTACTTTTTATTTCTGTGTATTTTCTACCTGTTTATTATATAGCTTTTTTGACTTAGTGTAGCTTACATAAAGTGTGAACAACTGTACATACTTTTGGATCCAACATATTTTCAACTTAGTCTGAATAAAGAATAAACTCAAATGTGAATAAATAATTACTGCTGCTGTTAAAATAATATTTAACACAAGCCAAGCCAGAAATGTTTCCCCTTTCCTCAAACCCTTTCGTACCCCTATCATCCTTCAATAGATTTATTTTTATAAGAACTATGTTTAGATGTTCAATAAAATCTTATGAAAATTAGGTATACATGTATTGATTCATTATAATTCAAACTATAAAGGAAAATAAAGGATTAATAATATATAAGTTAGTAAATCTGATAATAATTAAATACATAACAGTTTCTGGCTTTAAAATATTTTTATTTTTTTATTTTTAGCTAGTGACGACTATTTTGGTTAAAATTAGTTTCTCAATTAGGTTTAAAGATTCATTCTTACCTTTGCCTCTGCAAAACATTTGTCCAATTATCTTTGTAGAGTCTTCCACATTGTTAATAACTAGTAAAGATAAATTTCTTGGTAGGTGGTGAGTCCTTTTATTAATTAAGTAGTTTTAATACCAATTAAAAAACACCTTTTTGATGCTTACGTGATAGTCAGTGGTAGAGCACTGGCATGCTAAGCCAGATTCAATTCTCATGTCTAGGTGAGATTTTTTGACTAATTTAAATTAATTGAAATATGATCTCCTCCTTACAGACAGTGTTGTTATTACAATGGTTTGCAGCCAGTGTATTGATCGTCATTGAGACTGGCTTTAGTTACAATATTATATTGTATACTTGGCTGCATAACAGCCCTTTTGGGTTGCAGTATCTGCTAGCTTGTGACACTATTGATCACTCATATGTAGCTATTCCACACGTCCATCACAGAATCTTCCTTAAACTATGCGTGAAGAATGGCCCCAAGCATAGATCGGATCATGGATAACTCAGTGGTAGAGCATTGCTACACTAAGCTAAAGGTCCAGTTTTTATTCCTGTGCCCAGGTGTCACTTTACAACCAATTTAAATTAATTTCTTAAATTATCTTATGACAACATAATTTTAGAAAACACGTGTATTTTATTTACTACTGTTTATTTGGTTTGTAGCGGTAATGGCGCAATGGTGAGTGTTCACATTATAATCTCTAGCCTTGCTGCTAGATAACTATTTGCTTGTTTTATGAAAGACGTCTCGCTGCTATTTTTGGTGCCATTTTACTGTTAATTATTAATAGTTTTTGAGTTTTAGCTTCTATAAATAGTTAAAAATTAATTGAAATAATTGTATTTTGTATGTTTCTGTTTAAACATTAAAGTGAATGTATTTGTTTAGTATTGTCTCCCAGTGACTTAGAGGTTTGGATTGAAACCTAACTAGGTGTCCTTTTTTTTTTTTTCCTAAAATTGTTTCCAACTCTCCCTTTACTCAAATCCAGATACACTTCCTCTAGATTCACCTTTCTCATTTCTACCCAATTAGAGTAAAAATGCAAATAGTACAGACAAATTTTAAGATAGATACCAATAAAAATATTTATGTAAAGTAATATTAATTTTAAATATATTGTTTTCATTTCCATAAAATATATGTTTAAGAAAGAACTCCATGGTGTTAGCTCACACATGAGCTATACCGACAGAGTGGCCACTGCCATTAGCGATAATAATTCCACCCTTTTTTGATATAAGTTATCATGTGGTCAGCACAACAAGCACTCTGACTTAATCTCAGTTTTCTAAGCCAGAGTTGTTATTTATTAACATAGCTCCTCATTTGACCTCACAAGGCTGTGTATGACCCACAACTATATTTTGGAAGCACTGGGAATCGAACCCGAGACCACTGGATTGTTAGCCAGGAACTTTGACCTCCAGACCACAGAGGTGGTCAAAATATATGTTAAGAAATAAATTTAAAATAAATAATATAAATATAGATATAAAAAAATTAGGTGCAATAAAAATTTGATAGAAATATATGATCACAAATTAAATATTTTAAAATAAATTTGCCTACCTTAATTTCAATTTTGGTCAAACATACTTTAAATGTATAAAGTTTAATCAAAATAAGTGAAACCAAATCATGAGAATAGACAGTATGTCTGAAGCAAAGGTAAAATGTCATTAATTTGTATTACAACAATTTAATTCCACTACTAACCAATAAATGTTACTATCATAAATATGCTTGAACCAATACAATCTATGACAAATTACAAGTGAGCCAGAAACCTTTGTCTTACAGCCCAACTATCCTGATTAGTGTTGTGGCCAGGGTTATTCTGACGTTGATAGCTCGGGGAGGGAGGAAGAGTACCTAAACAATCCATTTCCAGCATGACAAAGTGATAAAGAGACTGACTTCCTCATTGCTGAAGATAAAATTAAACAATTTGAAACCAAATAATTTGAACTCCATTATTGAGTTTGTCTAGTTGTTTTGGAGGTTCCTTGAGGGCATGATGGAGAAGGTTTAAGGACCAGGAAGGTGGGGAAGGAAAGTGTCGTTTGGAGACTGGGGAAGGTGAACTGTTTGGGTGGGGGAAGATTCATGTAAAGAGAAAGGACATGCCCGGAATTAGGGAGAGCACAATGAGTTCACAGCAAAGGTCAAGAAGATGAAGCCAGTCTGGATCCACATCTTGGTAAGGTTTGTAGAAGTTTCGGATCTTGATTCGCTGGTTGTTTGTTGGGAGTGGGGGTTGGGGGGGGGGGTAATACCTTTTCTTCCGCTCTTCTTTTCCCTTGCGGCACGAATCCTGGGATAGATCTGGTGGTGAACGTACCCGGCAGAGATAGGACGATGTGAGACACGGGAAAAGCAAGGTCAGGAAGGATAAGAGAGCACTGCGGGTCTATTAACACAGACACTACAAGAGGATGGGATGATGAAAGAAAGAGAAATGGTAGTTATGAAAGAAGAACAGCTAAGGAAGGGTTTCTGTTTTTATCTGTCTTAAATCTCGTCTCTGAGGTAGAAAGAGAGCAAGGAAGAAGTTGTGAATGTGATTACAAAATTCTTTTAATTTGTCTCTATGCATGTACATATATTAACCTATGTTCAGTTCTCTATTTAATAATTACATTTACACTAATGATCTAAGGTTATATTATATATTGAGTTCATTAACTTCAACTTTATTTGATTGAAAAGTAAATGCAATGTTTTATCAATTCCAGTTTAACATCATGTTGCCTTCTATTGCACACATGTGTTGTTTTCCGTGAGAGTTGTGCTGTACTGTAGCACTATTAACATCTTTTCTCTTAGATGTATTGAGGGTGGTCGGATTGTTATTGTGCTTGAGGGTATAAACTTAGTTGGCAAGCCTGTAGTTGTATTGAAAGCATAGCTACTTGAGTCTTTAAGCATAGTAGCTTAATATTGTTTTATTGCTGCTCATATAATACAGTATTAACACAATATAATATTGCATATATACTGTTTATACTCTTAAGACTGATTGATACTTTAATCAAATGCATTTAAACAAAATTACAAAATACACAACAGCATAAAATCACAAGCTTTCATCATGACTACAATTACTTTTTGTTCCTGTTAGCTGATGCTTTCATAATATCACATATCCAGGGATATACTGACAGTTTACAAGTGGCAACAAATATAACTGTCCATCGCATACATTTATAAATACCAGTGAAGCTTTCTTGGTTCCAGAGTAGTAGTGAGGTTAGGGGAGGGTGGTCCATCATGAGACAAAATAAACATTTTTTAATTTTGTAATTTTGTAAATTTATTTAATCTGACCAAGATAGATATTATCAAAAACTTAAGACTTTCTTATACCTATTTCAATGGTTTTATCCTAGATACAAATACTTTTAGTCCTAATAAAAAATAAAAACATAAATCCTTACATGTGTCCCATTGTGGCCCAATGATGGACTTATAGTTGCTACTGTCCTTGATATTCTTTTTGTTGTTAACGAATGTTCAGTAACCTAAAATCAATTTCAAACTTGTAGAATGATTGGAGCCTTTTTGTATTGCCAGAAAATAATGGTTTTGGCAATATCATTTTTATGTCCTCTAGAGAAACTGAAGCCAAATAAGGTACAGGAGAAAATACAAATTTTCCTTAATTTTTAACACACTTTCTCAAGAAACTAATTTCTACATCACTCCCTGATACACTAGGGGCTACAACAGTACCAATATAAAAAATATCTCTTTTTGCACTGAACTGCACTAAAACAAAATCACCACACTCTGGCTCATGATCCTACTCCTCAAAACCACTTGGGTCGATTTCCGGCACCACTCTGTCTCATCATTGGACTATCACATGGTAGATATAGGCCATAGTCATCTTCATCTTCTGATGATAGTGGCTCATTATTTATTATTTTCTTACCAATGACAATTTAAGTTTCCCATAGAGCTTTTCCTTTGTTTTATTTTCAATTCTCTTTTTCTCCGGAGTGTCAGTTGGTATGCAGCTGCTTACTTTGCGTTGCTGATTTCTTTGTTTATTTTGTGCCCCTGCCTTTGGAAACCATTTGAAACTGTCAGGGCCGATGAATGGTTTCTTCTGTGATGAATCTAAGTTTAGTCTTGAAGAATCTGAACTAGGTGAACTTTGATGGATTTTTTCTGAAGAATCATTAGCTGAAAATAATTTAGAGGATGTTGATGGGGTTATCTGTGAGGGTAAGGACGTAGATTGAATTTCATCGGAAACCGTATTCACAGGCCCATTTGAAGTACCTGGTAAATCACAGTCTGTTACAGAACTAGTCATGAAATCATCATCTGTAAATACATTTCTATCAAATGGGTAGATTCCTGTTTTCTTGAATCCTGACCTGATGTTAAGGGTTCATTGCTTGTTCTCGTTTATGGGCTATTCCTACACAACTGGCAACTTGATAATTATATTGCCAATGGAACCCCAGGTTGTGAAGCAGCCAAGAATCTACAGCAAGAATTGTAATGTGCCTTAAATAAGTAGAATACAGATACATTAAGTGGCTGCAACTTGTTACTGCAATGAGGTGGAGGAGTAACTATAGTAACTCCATTTTCTTTCGCAAGGTTGAGGTTTTATTGTATGATAGCTTTCATGATTATCATAAATAAGCATAGATTGATTTTCTTTAGTGGAGCTAGTGTGTGCTATAAAGTGTCTCATGTTGCCAAAGTTCCCCTTCCCTACTTGTGCACTGGCTTACTTGCTTAGTGTCTTATGCAGCTATCACCTTCTTTGGTTTTTGAACTGTGGTGGTTACAGTCTCATCCAAATTATACACACGACTTCCATCTGAAAATTCTGAGAGCGACTATACGCATTCTCAATATTGTTAAAAAATTGTTGACATTGTGTTTGTTGAAGGAAGTTGTCGGATACTCGCTATGGATGTCTCTTTAAGAAACCATGGAGCCAATCAATCCCAGCTTTCTGTTTTATTTCCCATAGAGGAGGCATAGTTTTTGAATTAATCTTTGCCATTTCATATGTTAACTCGGAGAATCTTTAGTTGACTTTCCATAGCACATTTTAGAACATTGAACCATGTAGTTTGATAAAGATTTTTCCTCTTCTGAATTGAAAACTAAACCATGTTTGTAGTTAGCAACCATTCTAATTTCGACTTTAAGTTTAGGATTATTCACTTGTTTACTAACATATATTTGTAATGTTTGAAATAATACCCCATTCAAAGAAGCAGCTTCTCGAAGAGACAATTTTCTACGTTCTTCCCCAACAAAACTTGCCGTACAGCATTGTACATATTTTCTTCAGAGAAAGTCCTCTTTTGGCTTTTCCTTTTTCTTTCCTTCCTCTAAACCACACAACACACACACACACACACACACACCTATGGTAGGCCTAGTAATATATAATACAGTACTTACCCTTTTGTTTTGTTTTCAAATGCAAATCAAACTGTAAAATTACTTCAAAAAATAACTTTTCATCACAAAATATAAACTGAAAACAATAATTTGGAACCAACAGCATGCAGCCATTTGCAAAAAGAACTATGATTAGGCAGTTAGTTCTTGAGTCTGCCAATAGATTTTGTTATAGCTAATATATGAATTAAGGGGGAAATTTGAATTGTCTCATAGTGGCCCATGTCTTATGGTGGCTCACTCTCCCCTAAGTATTAATATTTTTATGAGTAAATTTAATTCTGAGACCATTTAACTACATTAAAATGCTTATATATATTTTACATTTAATGCCATCATATATGTTTAAAAATAATAATTCTGGGTAGCCTAAGACTTGCTCATGGGAATTTTTGATTAAAATTTAATAAAAACTATAATTTATATCTGAATGAATATTTTTATTTTAGTCTTAACTATGGTACCATAGTTTCAGAAGCCCAAATCAGTCCAGTCTCAGCCTACCTCTGCACATATCTACTGCCTGCCTTTTAAATTTTGGGTGTATGTTAACCTTTGATAGATGAAATACGACTGATCAGGACTAGAGTGTTGTCACATGAGTTCAGATGTCCCAGGTTCCATTCCTGTGTTTATATTGTATTCTATAAACTCTTCTAAAAGCTAGTTTAAGAATAAACACACACATTATTATCAATCTATTAAAAACAACAATCAAATGTGAACTTGTAGGCAAGTTTTTTTGGGCAAACAAAGTCATCAAGTCACACACGATTGTTATAATTTCCTGAGAACAATGCTATTCCTTTTTTACCAAAGATAAGAATAATTTTAACAAAATACATATTTATTTGAAAGTTTATTTTAATAAAAACGAATCACAATAATTTTAGTTCTAATGTAAAGTAATTTCATACAGAACAAAATATAAAATATTTTCAACAAGTCATGAAAATTAAGTAAGGTACATTACTTAAGGGTTAATGTTTGTCAAATACAATGTATTATTTTGTTTGTTTGTGATTACATTTTTTATATTAATTTTTTAACATGTCACTTTAGGTGTTGCATCTTACTCAATTGATTTGTTTCCATTGTAGTTTGTTTTATATACTTTTAATACAATAATTGTATAATATCATTGTTGTTTGATAATTAATCACGTTACATTATCATAATAATATTTCAAATACTTACATTACCGTACTATTGCTGTTTCAGGTAAAAGAAAGACGAGGAGAGAAAATGTAAAGCCAAATGTTATTAAAAAGTCATTTCCTGACTTTGTTCAAGATATATTTTTAGAAGAACAAAGAAAATCACCAGAAATGATGCCGGTCTTCTTCTGTCCAAACTGTGGAAAGTCATACAAACACAAGAATACATTAAATCGACATTTAAAATTTGAGTGCGGTAAAGAACCGCAGTTTCAGTGCCCGTATTGTCCACATCGGTCTAAACAAAAAGCTTCCATGACCTCTCACATATTTAATAAACACAAGGATGAACAAGCTTTCTTTTAGACTTTTCAAAAATACATTGATAATAATTGTGAACAACAAACTCTAAATAATTTGTTTATTTGTTTATTGTAAATTATTTTTAAATGGCTCAAAAGATTGTGTTTAAAATGTAAATCTTGGGAGTGTGTTACATGACATATAACACTGCATACTTGTGTTTTAGAGAATTAGCTATTTAAGAGGAGCTTACTCATAACCTATTTGGTGTTTTATTTAGTAAATCTTTGAAAGAATACATTGAAATTATCACATAGAAAGGCGGCAATTAACAGCATTTATTTACATATTATTAAAAAATTACACCTGGGGTAGGGAATAAAATTTGGGGCCCTTGAAAAGGTGTGCTATTGTTTTACAAATGAGCCACTTAGATTCATCCTATACTCAGGGTCATTCATCACGAGTCTGTAATGAACATTTGAGGTCATCAGCTAATTAGTGTAGCTTTCATAAACACAACCACTGGTGTATGAGTGGTAGCATAGATACCTACTCCGAGTCATCAGTGAGTCGAACAGCTAATAAATAGACAATGATCAAACATGCACATCACAAACACTTCTTAAACATTAAACAAACCTTGATAGCTCAGTGGTGCTAAAAGACAACAAAACTCCATTGACCTAATAAGCAGTTTCTAGTAAAATTCTCTCTATTCCTGTCTTGTAACTTAATGGTTATATGGGTCAATCCCATGATGTGCCTAACTAAATATTGATTTTAATGGCGTGTTTTATCAACTAATATTTCTAGTATTGTCATAAGCTAACCTAGTTTGTAATTCATACACTGATTTATTCCTATGCTAATTAACCTTAGATTAACATTAATACCTCAAGTTAATTAAAGTAATAATATTAAATGTAATTGTTTATAATATGATATAACAACAGTAAATGTTAATGATAGCTAAGGTGGAAGTTGCAAGATTTAGATTAAAAGTACTTAATTTGTATGAAAAAAAATTGGTTTTACTTCTAATACTAATACTATAATGTTTTATTTTATATCATTTGTATTTGATAAGGAAATGGAATTAAAAACTGTGTATCTAACCCCAATTATATTTCTGATTAAGAGGTATGGATATAAATTTGAAAAAAAAAAACTTGTAAGATTTTTAGAAACTATGAATTTTTAAAGAAGTTATTTTCATGTAAATAAATGATTTCCAACTGTACTAATATGATGTAAACAATAAACATAAAAAATTCATAAAAATAATCTACATGTTAAATATTGTGCTCCTCATCAAGAAATACAAGTGATCGAACATAACTGTCAACGAATAAATGCCAGACATTTGAAGAATTGTTTAATATTCATGCATCTGTTAGCGAGAGGCAAAATAGTATTATAAACTACTAGTAGCTCATAGTGTCAAGTTGTGCAACCTGAGTTATGTGAGTGGTTAAGGGAGAGGCAACTTTAGAAACCTTGAGGCATGAGCATGTCACATCTCATTGGTTCACTAAAGTTGTAACTATGCTTATATGGTTTAGACAAACTGTAATAATTAAAGTAAAATGCATGCGAATATGTGTTTACAATGTAATGTACATAATTAGTTTTTGCCTTAATAGTACCTTGTTATATTATGACTGGCAGAAAATAACCTACATCATGGAATCTTCATTTAATAATTCTAAGCAAACTCCAAATATGTTAGATACGTTGATTTGTTCAATCATCTCTGCTACATTTGTGCTCATATTTGCCTGAACATGAATATTTTTTTCCATAAGCTTAGACCTTTTAGAAAACATTTAATGTGGTGAGCTAACTCTAGCTCTCCCTATTCCGTAACTTGTAGAAAACTTGAACTCAACAATCCCAGCACATGTTGAAAAACACAATAAAACAAAATTATGTTTGGGTCATTTACTTGTGCTCCATTTGTGTTCATATTTGCCTGAACATGAAATATTATGCTCTCAAGTTAGGCATTTTATAAAATATTTAATCAGTTTGTGGCTAACTTGAGGTAAAGCTCGCACACCACATGCTAAAACACACATAGCAACAATTTGTTAATACTATACAATTGTATTTGAACTGAATTTTGCTATATGCTATATGTTATATGTTTACATATTTTATAAAATGTTTAATTTTACAACAAAAATATGCATGTTAGGGCAAATATGAACACAAATAAATAGAAAAAGTTTAGTTAGGTAAATTTTTCAACATGTGGAAGCACAGGTTTGCTGCATGTTACAGAATAATAAGAACTCATTAAATTTTTTTAATTTTAAGGCACATGTGCTCATGCTTCTGGCTAGCTTGAGTTTGAACTTAGGTTGTCCCACCACATTAAATGTTCTCCAGAAGGTCTAGTTTTACAGTACAAATGTTCATGTTCAAGCACATATGTGCCCAAATGGAAAATAAATTATTGAAAAAAAAAAATTCCACCCTCTATATATATATATATATATATATATATATATATATATATATATATATATATATATATATATATATATATATATATATATATATATAGAGTAGGTAAAGGAAAGGAGAAGCTAATTTTAGCCAGAATTTTTAAGTGGTGAATTGAAAATTAGGAATCATGATTTAGGTGTGATAATTTTCCATCGAGTATAAACTTATTTGTATTATAACAAATAGTTTGACAAATAGATATACAGGCCTACTGATTCACATATGTTCAGTGGCGCACCCAGGATAATTATTTTGGGGTAGGGGAGCTATTTGAAACTGTACTTAAGGTAGGACCTATACATAAGACACAAAAGTTAACTATAGCTAATGTTTGAATATAATATAGACTCACCTTATTGAATAGACGCAAGCATGTGGTGACATCCGCCTTTTGCCTACTAAATAACAAACTAAGAGTAACAGTAACAAATCACCAACAAAGTTACTATTTCACCTAGTCCTCTCAGGAACTACACCCTATGGCACATCAATTGTATATATGAGACCAAGAATTCTCTCGAAAGATCCAGAAGACAATTTAGGAGAGTGCAGCATGATTGGTCACCTGTTGTGTGTGGAAGGTTTGAGAAGCATGGACCACAATTATTGGCTTGTGGGCGTGGGTGCTCTGAATATAAGATTCAAAGAACTTTAGACTTTCCCAAAAGTTCCAGCTTTTTGAAAACAAAAGTATGTTGTAAATCATCTATTCACATTTAGGCTTAATTAAAAATAAATTGTTTTATATTTCATTTTCTAAAATAATTAGATACAGACACGTCAATGCTTTAATAAAGGTTTTCTTCTCATTCTTTCTTTTACCTTAAGTTGGGGAGGGGGGGGGGGGCGCTTAAGTCCTCTTAGCCCTCCCCTTGGGTGCACAGCTTGCATATTTATATTATAATTTAATAAATTGTTTAACAAATAGATATGTACACATTCTTGATGTTTTAATCTTGAATTAGTGTGGACAAATATATTAATGTTGTGGATTAATTAATTAAGAACCATTTTAAGGTGTAATATAGCAAGTTATCACTTATAAAATATAAAGTGCAGGTTTATGTACGACAGTAAGAGGGTAAAAATTGGCTACCACATTTATATTAGTGGCTTTTAATGAAATAATATATTAGGTGAGAGAATCAGTCTTGCTATATCACACATAAATGATAGTCACAGTAACAACTAAATTTTCAGTTATGATCATTCTATTGTTGTATAATATTATTCAACCATTTCAAATACAAGTAACGTTGTAAAAAGTGTTTAAAATATGAACATTAAAAAAAATTAGTTGGGCATATTAAACTTTGTCACACATTTTAAAACTTGTTTTGTAAAACACACTAATATATCTTTATAGCAAACACAACATGTATTTTATAGTAAGGAGGAACACAGTTTGACACTTTACTTTGCTACCACTGGACAAAGAGGTGCTGGTAATGGCTGTCTCTTGAAGTAAATCAACAATTAGCCTACCTCTCAAGCCCTCGACTTAACTTTCATCCAATTGGAACTCAGCTGGAGAGAAAGTGAAACATGTAACGCACACAAAAAAGGAAGAAAAAATAAATTTGTAAATAAAGATAGCACACATAAATAGGAAAGTGTAAAGGAATGAATAACATAATGGAAAAACAGAAGATATTAATTGCTTGGATGTGAATATAGTTTAAAGATGGGGATTTTCCATAAAGAATGATCTTCATAAAATTCTAAACATTTATATTAGCATGTTAATATTGAGCATTGATTTTTTTAAACTAGCTTTATCTGGCTGATTATTGTACTAATATGTGTTTTGTAGTGAATATATCTAAAAACTTGTCACAGAAAACTCTGACAAGATTTCGCTTTAACAGCTTGTTAGCTTGAACAAGAAATAAAAGAACATACAATTTACTGTATAGTGAAACAAAGTTTTTGTTAGTACCTCATGTTTAAGATAATGATATTGTGGTCATATTATTATTCTCACCTTTCTTACTAATAAGCTCTACACCAAGTAACAAACTTGGTACATATACAGAATCCTATATGCTATATATTTATTCGGGATCATTTTAAACCCAAATGCAGCAGACTGTGGGTAGATTAATGTCATCCCAACATCTCTATGAAACCGTCATCACTATAAATACATATTAATTTATGAGTCAAACATTTTATATATATATATATATACACACACACATACATATATATATATACATACATATAAAAAAATTCATATTAAAATACATATTAATTTATGAGTCAAACATTATATATATATATATTATATATATAAAATCAGTGATGGCTTGTCGGCTGCTACCAAGGCAGTGGTGTATTATAAGAGAATTAATAGCTATGCTGTACTATAAAAGCTGCAATAGGTATTCAGGGGCTGAAGACCTTTAACCACCATTGGCCAAGGAGGTCAAGCGATTCTTCCCCGAGAAATATTTGAGTATGGTTACTTCTAGAACATTGGTTCTCAAACACTTATTATTTCCGCTTACACCTATATTTTCTTGGGAAATCTCGCAACACCCTAATTCCACCTTTTATCTTTTCTGATTTATCCATATCTTTGCTTGCATATTCACCTTTACAGCCTACTACATATTCTGACTTTATATAAGTACACCCAAACTATACACAACACACACAAAAATGTAAAACTTTCGATGAGTATCATCAGATCATCGCAATATCCACATAATCAGAGATTTGAATAAAAATTTTGGGGCTAAGAGTGGTATGAGTACATTCCTGACTGGATAAGAGAGACAGATTATTCAATTGGCGTGTAGTAATTAAATGCATATAGTCCATACAGGTAGCAATATGCAAAGCAAAAAAAGTATAAAAAGAGTAAGATGAAGTTTTACATGGATCAAACGTACAGCAAATATTGGTGGGAGGAAATCAGCTGGATTGTCCAACTCAGGTTGCGATAGTTAAGATTTATTCTTAAATCCTAACACATTAAATGCAATGCTGCTTGGAAACCAACAAGCCGCCCCAATGATTTGAGAATTCATACTCCAGAAGCTGTTTAGATGTGTAAACTGTGACAACAGTATCAAAGGGGAGATTTTCTCGTAACAATACTCTATCACTATGTCATTGGTTTATTGTTGGGTCATTTATACAATATATCTTTTGCTGTAAATAAATTACAGTATTTGAAACTGGTTTGATTTTACCATTTTCTGGTAAATTATCCTGAAGTGTTGAAATTACACTCCTGACTTTTGGAATTCTTTGATGTATTTGATATAAAATCACTCTAACTAAGATATCTATAATAAATGCTGCAAAACTTATAGACTTAAAAGCAATAACTAAAATTACACATTTAAAACTCCATAAATACCTAATATTAAAGAAAAATAAGAACACTGTCTACTACAGTTATAGAAGCCCCTCTTCCTTCACTCCACAAGTGTCTACTTGAAAAGGCACTAAATATGTTGGCCAATTACATGATGATACATGTGCTTAGAGTGCATAAACATAATTCAGTATGTATTTAATTAGTGTATAATTTTTAGCTTGTTACATATACTATTATTTTACAAATATTATATGTATTTACTATATGTAATTTTACTTTAACTATACTAAATTATCTTAATAAATAATCATTGTGATATTGAATATTTTTTCAATAGTTGGCACATTGCCATGCTTGCTCTCTGTAAATAGCAGGCCCTGGGTTATAAAATCCATGTTTATTGGTCAATGTTTGTTGGCGAGTTGAAAGGGGTAGTTTTGCAACCCCATAAGCAATCAACAATGTTATTTGAACCTGTCCAGAGTGTGTTCACCATAGCTTTTTACATGAATGACAGTTCAAAAATCACAAGTTTAGGTTTTGGGTTGCCAACACCACTTGTAAAAGATCACTGTGGTGTTATAAATGTTAAGTTTTTTCATTACATGTTATACTTAACATTGAAAATAACTATTTCATTACTATTAATTTCTTTCTTTTTACCCAATCTGAAACAATGTTTTAAACATAATTAAAAGTACTTATTCTTCATTTTGGAATGTTATTTATATGTGTAATATAGTGCAGAGATTAATACTTTTTAATACAAGGATTGTATTTACTTGGAAAAGAGAAAATACTTGTTTTTTTATATACTATAAGTTATTTTATGATTATCTTATTGCATTTCAAACTATTTAACTGAATCAAATATGTCAATCCACTGCATGGGTGTATCATTGTAAATAACTTGTTTCCATCATGTTCAATCACATGGTTTAAATTCATCGATTGCCATTATGAAACTATATTCGTTAGACCTTTGATGAAAGTGCTGTGAATAATATTTCTTTTAAGTGGAATAAAACGATAAATAAGCTTTGTTCCTGACTTCAAACAAATATATAAATAATATTGGCCTAAATTACTGTGATAACTATCAAATTTACAAATTACCATACATTTTCATTATAGTTTTCCAAAGTGACAGATGTCAGCTGTTGGCATAGGCATACATTTGGAATTATTTCCAGTAACTTTTTGAGCTGTCATCCAAGTAAACTAAGGTCGTGAATGTACTATAGTTTGGTCTGCTGTTTTCATACAGCAGTTCCTGGGGTTCATAACTTGGTTCTTAGAATATGAACAAATAATGATTTTCAAATTAATAATTTATAGATACCATTATACAAGTATATTTATTCACAATCTAAACATTAATATTAACACAGTTTGTACAGACAACATTGAGTTAAAAAACTAATCATGTCCTCAATTAAGATGTACAACACTATGTGTGATTGTGGGGGAAAGAAACAGTCCTGACTGCAACTCATGAGCTGTCACTGGTATAGTGTCATCAAGGAAGATATACAACATTATGTGTGATTGTGGGGGAAAGAAACAGTCCTGACCACAACTCATGAGCTGTCACTGGTATAGTGTCATCAAGGAAGATGTACAACATTATGTGTGATTGTGGGGGAAAGAAACAGTCCTGACTGCAACTCATGAGCTGTCACTGGTATAGTGTCATCAAGGAAGATATACAACATTATGTGTGATTGTGGGGGAAAGAAACAGTCCTGACCACAACTCATGAGCTGTCACTGGTATAGTGTCATCAAGGAAGATGTACAACATTATGTGTGATTGTGGGGGAAAGAAACAGTCCTGACCACAACTCATGAGCTGTCACTGGTATAGTGTCATCAAGGAAGATATACAACATTATGTGTGATTGTGGGGGAAAGAAACAGTCCTGACCACAACTCATGAGCTGTCACTGGTATAGTGTCATCAAGGAAGATGTACAACATTATGTGTGATTGTGGGGGAAAGGAACAGTCCTGACCACAACTCATGAGCTGTCACTGGTATAGTGTCATCAAGGAAGATATACAACATTATGTGTGATTGTGGGGGAAAGGAACAGTCCTGACCACAACTCATGAGCTGTCACTGGTATAGTGTCATCAAGGAAGATGTACAACATTATGTGTGATTGTGGGGGAAAGGAACAGTCCTGACCACAACTCATGAGCTGTCACTGGTATAGTATCATCAAGGAAGATATACAACATTATGTGTGATTGTGGGGGAAAGAAACAGTCCTGACCACAACTCATGAGCTGTCACTGGTATAGTGTCATCAAGGAAGATGTACAACATTATGTGTGATTGTGGGGGAAAGGAACAGTCCTGACCACAACTCATGAGCTGTCACTGGTATAGTGTCATCAAGGAAGATGTACAACATTATGTGTGATTGTGGGGGAAAGGAACAGTCCTGACCACAACTCATGAGCTGTCACTGGTATAGTGTCATCAAGGAAGATGTACAACATTATGTGTGATTGTGGGGGAAAGAAACAGTCCTGACTGCAACTCATGAGTTGCCACTGGTACCTATATAGTGTCATCAAAGAAGATGTACAACACTATGTGTGATTGTGGGGGAAAGAAACAGTCCTGACCACAACTCATGAGCTGTCACTGGTATAGTGTCATCAAGGAAGATGTACAACATTATGTGTGATTGTGGGGGAAAGAAACAGTCCTGACCGCAACTCATGAGCTGTCACTGGTATAGTGTCATCAAGGAAGATATACAACATTATGTGTGATTGTGGGGGAAAGAAACAGTCCTGACTGCAACTCATGAGCTGTCACTGGTATAGTGTCATCAAGGAAGATATACAACATTATGTGTGATTGTGGGGGAAAGAAACAGTCCTGACCGCAACTCATGAGCTGTCACTGGTATAGTGTCATCAAGGAAGATATACAACATTATGTGTGATTGTGGGGGAAAGAAACAGTCCTGACTGCAACTCATGAGCTGTCACTGGTATAGTGTCATCAAGGAAGATATACAACATTATGTCTATTTGCTTAATCTGCACTAATTACAATAATAGCCAAGTTCAGTCACAAGAGACCTAAGAATTTAAAATGAGCAGAATTTCCTAAGCTTGTAGAGGTGACTAAAACATATTAATATGAGGATTATTCTGTTTATTAAGACAATTAAAGAACATTTAATGTTTTTATTTGTATATTTATATTTTCACTTGACAACGAAAACTTAAATTTGAAAATAAATAAAAAGCTTTTCAATTTCAAAAATGTAAAAAAAATTAGGTCAATTCAACTCACAAGAATCCTGTGCCTTATATCTGTTGCTAGCATGTCTGCCTACTAAGCTAAGGGTTCCGGGTTCGATTCCTGGAATGGCCGAAAAGTTTATCATTAGTGAAATGCAGGTTTACCCTTTTACAGTGATTAATTAACAGCCGGGGGGCTATATACCTTAAAAATCGAATGGTTCATCACCTCCAGTAATAAACTAATAATAATGACTAAATATTAACTGTATTAAATTATCAGCTCTTATTAAATCAAGATAAATACATAATTAATTAATATATTAATCCACCCGGATACAGATGGTATCCATACTAGATTTAAGGTATTTGGTCGGACGATGTGGCCCTCCTTGTGCGTCTTGGATAACATGAACATATTCCAACAGAGAGGAGCTGTCTCACAACAACAAGCTTATTATATTGCTTAGAAAACAAACAAAACAAAAACACCTCAAAAGTAATTAATTTTAGTTGTATGTTTCAATTACTTTTGATACTATTAGCTGAGCAAGCCCTACTGTGATTAACTAAATGCTTCACTTTGTCAAAATCAAGTGTAAAAGGTATACCTAACGTGATTTAACAAATTTTAGCAATTCAGGTGAAATATACATTGGTGTGCATACAGGCGGTTCTATTAATGTTAGTAAAAGGTTGATGCCACACTGGACTGGAGATATGCTGCGTATTTTTGGTAATGTAACACTGTTACAGCTACTTAGATATAAATCTCACTATTGCACCACATTAGACGGAAGATACAATAGTTCATCAAGCATATCAAGCATACTGTGTCAATATGCTGACATGAGCGTCTGTTTGGTTCAGCCCGCCAATAATTCATTGGTCGGAGAGTCGTTCATGTTGCAACTACGTGTTTTCAAGTGGGAAGGGCCACACCGATGGATTCTCGCAACAATGTCATGTAAGTGACTGAATTGAATGCTTGCTGACCAATCTACTGTGGACAGAAGATGCTCCGCAGATCTTTCACTGGTGTGTCTGATTATAGCAACGGCAGAAGATCCGTTGCTGAAAAACGTGGTGTATCTTTGGTCCTGTGTGGCGCCGGTCTAACAGTCTGTACCAGTTACACTTTCTAAGCTGGTGCAACAAATGTACACAAGTATAACCAGCATAACATTAATTTATTGTGTTAAAGTATTCTAAAATAAAATGGTATTTATTACAAAAAATAAAGTTTAAAAAATAATAACACTAGTTTAAAATATTAAAAAATTGTCTTTCAATAAGCCGTGAAAATAACATATAGCTTAAAGAATAATAATAATAATTCTATTTTGATGAATTCAATGAATGCTACTTCATGATCTTATCTTGTTGATTAATATCATCATTACATCAAATGAGCCCAAACATAACATAACTCAAACGTTTTGAATGTGAAAAACCCTATATAATAGTGGGTAATTGACCTGTTATAATATTATTATATAATTTATGGTTCTTAAACAGGTTGATCCCCAATTCAAGTTAATAAAATGAAAATATTAATTATTAATCAAAATGCAAAATATGAAGGTAGAATATTAGTCTTTTAAATGTCTGTAGCTTATATCTTTACAAATTGCATAATGACTTGACTGTTTCTGTTTATAAACAATGAAATTTTAAACCTTAAATGTGGTTCCACATTCAGCCTGTTTCTATACATTTAATTTCAATACAACAAGCACAGAAAACCTTCAGAAACACGTTTTGTCGGAGAAGGCATTAAGTACCATTTCCAATCCTCTTTTGACAGTTATCATTACTTGTAACAAACATGTGAAGATAACTCATCAAGGTCTTTTTGTGTGAAGACTAGTTTAAAAGAGTTGAGAACTATGTGAATATATTAATCCTTTGAAGCAACTCTGCAGTTACTTATGGCCACAATTATATCAATCTTTATTAATAAATTAGTGATAGCAAACAATATTTATTTTGTGTTAATTTGAGATGTCCATCTTATCTTTATTTTAGTATATTAATTAATACCAATTATTAAGAGGTATATCGCTTGAAACTAAATATTATTTACAACAAAGGAATATTAATGTTGGGATTTTGGGAAGTGGAGATGTAAAGAACTTAATAGTGAAGGCAGCAATTGTTTTTAAAATTTGATATTACACTCTTTTTTTTCTCTCATAGACGCACTGCTCTTTCGGCCTGTATGTACTAATTATGTTACTATGTTAGGGATAAGGCTGGTTGTATTTAGATGAAGTGTAATCACATTTTTTTGGAGGTGAATAGAAAACTATTTAGGAAAACCCACTCCTAGTTCCCCTGAAAAGGATCCAAACTCCGATCTTCCCATCATTGGCAGTCTAATCAATTGTAAGAGCTATAACTTTGACCATTCACACTATCTACATGCGTAAATTGTTTTTTGTAAAAAAAAAAAACCTCCCCCTTTCTTAACTTAATTGCTGCCTAATCATAGTTAATCCCTCTAAATCAAAAACCCATTCCATCTATACCTGCACAGTTAGTATACAAGACCTTCATCAAACCCAATACTTTTACATTCATTACCTTTTACAGCAATGTGGAAAGTCCTGATGGATTCTATTGCTGGTTTGCTTACTATTACATCTCTAGATCAATTTTAATACATTAGTATGTTTAGGAAATTATGTTTCCTAACAATTTATTAACTTAGATTATTTGCATACTCTTGCTGTAGGTAAACATTGATGTAATCTTATAAGACCATTATGATTTTGATAACTTACACTAGCATGTGATAACTGTTTCAGGTACACAAAGGATGGGGCAATGTAATAGAAAGCAAAATTCCAACTTTTACTCCTCATTCCCCGACTTTGTTCGAGATATGTTTGTGGAAGGACAAAGAAAAACACCAGAAATGATGCCAATATTCTTCTGCCCAAATTGTGAAAAGTCATATAAACACAAGAATACATTAAACCGGCATTTAAAATTTGAGTGCGGTAAAGAACCACAGTTCTACTGTCCTTATTGTTCACATCGGTCAAAACAAAAGTTCCATATGCTTTCACATATATCGACTGTGCACAAGGACGAGAAAGCCCTTTTATAGAATTTCTGAGGAGAAAAAGTAATTGTGACATTAACAGATTAAATAATTTTTTTAATTTGAAAACACATTTAAGTTTATAAATAAAATATTAAAAATACTTTTTGGCATTTTATTGTTTACAAGCATTTGCTCGTGGCTTCGCTCACATTAAACAATACAACACATTCAACAACTTCACAGTTAGAAAAAAAATGAAGCTTCTAAGCAGTATCTTATATGCTTATGAAGATTCAAGAAGAAACACAGACTTGCCCCCATACTCTTCCCCTCCACACGCCAGCTCATATCATGTGCCATTTTATGTACCCGCAATACCAGACTGCTTCCACCCAGTTTTTTCGACATTACTTCACTCGCTGATGAGATAGCGTGATGGTATATAGCTTACTATGGTTCTCTGAAAAATAAGGAGTACAACAGAAGCAGTCTCGTCTCGATCCGATACTATTTTTTTAGTTTACTAAAAACAAACAAATGGACAGACACAAAATCATTCTAAAAATATATATTTTAGTGTTCTTATTGTTTATAATACCCAGAAGGAAAGAAAAACACCACAAAAACACTGTCTCCAACTGCTTTAGAACAGGAGGTTTCTGCCACAATGATGGTGAAGAGTAAAATGAAGCTGTGAAAGAGATCGCAACCGCTGTGGACAAATGGGAAGATGTTTGACATGACGCAGGTATTCATTATGAGGATTTTGTGAACTTGGACGAGAATCTCGCAATTTGTGGTGAACTGACAGATGCAGACATTTTGGCAAATAATATGAACAATAAAAATGATGGTAAGTCTTCAGGTGAAGAAGGGCAACCGATACCAACATCTACACAGACCATGGACCATATCAAAGAGCTGAGATGGTTTGTCGAGGGACAACATAATGTAAGCACCTCCATAAACTAAAGGAGTTTACTACAACTCAGAATATTAACGCCAAAAAACGATCCACAATTTCTAGTTTACAAAAACCCTTTAAATACATATTGTCATGTAAAATATAAGAATAAAATGATACATATACACTACTGTATTTTACTTAACTGAATTGATAATTGAAGTTATTTTTCTAGCCCAAATAAAAACTTACTTAATTCAAATTTTTGGATATTTAAAATTTTTATAGTGATCCCTAAAGCTTCGAATCAGTCAGGTTCGACTTTATGTTAGAATGACCTTGGGTACAAAACAAACTGAAAGAGTTCACTGAAATATATCACTAACGCTCAAATAAAATGTCCTAAGTTAAACTCTAAGTAAGTTGTCACTTTTCAACTAAATTGAAACTGCACCAGTAAGTAAGCGGCTTAAATGTAAAGCCAAGCCAGTTGGATTTTATTGTAAGAGTTATGTTGGGGTTCAAATGTAAGACTAATCAAGTTGTAGGATTTTCCAAAATTGTTCACCACTCTCCCTTCATGCAAATTCAGGTACATTTGCTCTGAATTACAATGGCGGATTTTAAATTTTTGCGCCCCTAGGCACAATTATAATATGCGCCCTCCCCCAATTTTTTAATTTTTTTTTGGTCAAGGGCTTTAGGAAGTTTTGGTGAAAATGGATGTTGGGGAAGGGGGTGTGAAAGTTAGTATTCAAGAAAAAATTTCTACGAAGGTTAGTCAGGCATGTACAGTACATCCCCTACAGTTAGCTTGAGTTAACAATATGAAGAAGGGAGAGTGACCTCAGTTACAAAGCAATTGCAAAGTACAGTTATTTAGAAAGAAATGTTGTCGTTCTTACCTAAACTTGAACTATTCTGAAAATCTTAGTCAATAATTTAAAAACCTAATTATTTAAAACAAAATATTATAATAAAAACAATTTTAACCAAAATATGCCGCCCCTAGGCCCGTGCCCCCTTTTTTACATGATGGGGATGGGTAACGGTAACAGCACATTTAGTTTATTAATGATCAAGGTTTCAATAAGTAGTATACAAAGATTCGTGCTAATACCTTAATCAGTTTTCATAATATTTCACACATTAGTCATTTTTAGCTCTATGTTTAGGGGTGTATACCACCCTTAATATTCAAGATGAACCCTAGGTTGCTGATGTGAATTATTCTATTTTCACCCAAGGAATAGCCTGCCAAAGTTTGATGCAATGTTTTAGATACACGTTGTATATAGTTTGGTATAGTATTATAAATAATATATATATATATTATTGTGTGTGTGTTTTTGATCAAGTCCAATAAAAAATAAATGGTATAACACAACTGAACAAAATTTCTCATGAAGTTGACGGTTTCCATTAAACTACACATAAGTTTTCTTAATAGAAGTAAGCATATCATATTGTTAATCACATGTTCTGGCATCTGTTCTAAGCCTATAAATCAATTTTAAACCAAGCTTTTTTTAAATATTTAACAAATTCAAAAATAAGTTATTTGTAAATTACCCTAAAATTCTTTTAATTTGTGCAAATAAAACACATTTCTTATATACCATTAAAAGCTATTCCCAAATACCTATTTTTAACTCAAACTTTAAGTAAAATTTAAAAAGATTCCAAATTTTCTTTATTTGTTATAAATAAACAACCCTTAGATTAATTTATTTAGAAAAATAAACACATTTTTTTTATCATGTAAAATGGTCCCCCTATAAGGATTTTGAACAAAATCGTTGGAGATATTTTAAAAAAATGCTCACATTTTACATAAATCACTCTTCTGTAAATTACTATATAATGTTTTTTGTTAGAAAAACAAATACAAATATATATTTTTATATATTTGTATATATATATATTATGTACAATGTACATGTATAAAACATATATATGTATTAATATTTATTATATATTATATTTATCAGGTAAATATAAAAAAAATATATGTTTTATATGTGTACATTGTACATTACATATATATAAATAAATAGATATTTATATTATATATATATATATATATATAAGTATTAATAATCTAAAAAACTTAATTCAGATACCCATTTTGAACCAAATCGCTAGAGCAATTTTTTTAAACCATTATTTGGTAATCCACCCTCTAATAAAATCTTCCCACTCCCCTTTAAAAAAACACAATTTTATTTGTCTTGCCAAACATTCCCTATATATATTATAAAAATATTTTAAATTTTCATAAATCAACATCAGAAAACTCTACTTTTTTATTAATCTCTTCACCAAAAACACAAGTACATAGTGCTATTTGGAAGGTCAAATAATTCCTCGATATTTACTTTAAACAAAATTCCCAAATCCATAAAATACTTTCTCTTGATATGCGAAAGTAATAAGGGTTAAACAACTGTGTCCAAATAGGCATGCTAACTAGTTTTTAAATATTAGGAGAGTCATAAGTTTCTATGGTTAAGTCAAATGATGAATATATACCGTCGTCTTTAAAAAGTTAAATTTTTCAAATGTTAGACTTTTAGGTTCAAGTTTTTATTTAAATTACATGGAATCCACTTATGGGATTTACTGAAGGTTCTGTTTCTTTTTAATATGACATTAAAATGGGCAGAAATCAGTGACTAAAACAAAATTCCTAAGAATAATTTAGCAAATATGTTACAATCAACAGGATTGGACTGATAAATTTTTAAATATCAGCGAAATAGTTCCAAATACCAAATAAGTAAATACAATGTTAAGTATTATACACTACATGAACATCTGAATTGAACATTAGATTTAAAATAATCAGTAAAAAGTTCGACTGGCTTTTAATGGTACATTTTTATTGTGAGGAGGTAATTTAAGAACAAGTATTGTTCACTTTTATAAAATATAATAATTGGTATTTAAAATAAATTGTGGAAAAATAGTTTGGATTCACTCTACAATTATGCAGTGATAACCAAATATTAAAACTCTAAGTAGAGCCTGGATTCACTAACAGGAGCAAATAGTTGCACCGGCGTAAATTTGAAAGATGTGCCCACCTAAAAGAAGCAGTCGCTATTTCAGAGCAAAGTTGCACCTTTTATTTGCCACCATTCAAGAATAGATGCAACTATTAAAATCATGAGTGTCACTTCAATAAATTTAAATGGTGGCATATTTTATCCTGTATCAATTAATTAATAAAGAGATTAAAATAACATACTCCTGTAAAGTTCAACATTTGTTTGAATTTAGATAGTGGTAACAAGCAATTACTTACCTTTTATTGTTGAAATTTTACATTCAAACAATGGCATTTCTTGTATTATTACAAAACCAAACCACTAACTGTGTAATCTTTGTCTAGATCCAAGTCCAACTACATCTCGTCACTAAATATGGTGGTTAGTATAACTTTAAAATCAGTTTTAAAGTTTCTATAAATGTTTTATTAATGGAATTTAAGCCTTAAACTAATAATATTAATAAATGCTAAATAATGTACTAATATTGTTTTCGTAGAGCACCCAGAAAAAGGCAGCTTCTAATTTTATTGCTAGTTCACAAGAAAAATACATATAAATCTTTGTATTTGCTGTCATTTTCATTAAAGATTTATAATAAAGTAACCTTGACTTTGAAAGTAAATTCTTCACAAGGATTGGTCTGAAAGAGCGCAAATGATGATGTTTATGGTGACGTCATCATAAACTTGCCACCAGTTTGTGCCTTGTTTAGTGAATAAGGGAATGGAGCAAATAATAAGACACATCTTTGGGAGTATCTTGAGTGCAAATTTGCTCAATTTCTAGACTTGTGCAGGAGTAGAATTGCACTCGTTAATAAATCCAGTCCCAGATATGTTGTGGAGAAGCTTGCAACTAACAGATGTAAGACTGTTACTTTAATTTCAATATATTGAAAGTATTGTTCTAGAGTTTTAATGAGTATTTTGAATGTAAGCAGAGCTGGTTCAACTGATCTGGAACAAATGGGATACATATATAATAGTCAAACATGTTTGGGTGTGTCAATATTAAAATTTCTGGTAGTTAAATCAAATGCCAATGTTATGAAATAATTATTTTTGATGTCTTTAACAGGCAACTCTATAATGGTAATAGATACTGTATATACATAAATAGTAATATTTCATATTACTTAAATATGCTATTTGACATTAAAAGTAAAAATAATTTTTTTTAATATCAAATACCAATAACTGACCAATTAAAAGTTAATTATTTTAAATTTATAACAGTTGGCTAAGTCTTTTCAAGTCCTGGTCAATATTTTAATAGTAATTTAACTCTAAAGTGTGCTTATGAAAAGAAAAAAAAAAGAAATAGGTAATTTCAAATTTTTAACAGTCATTAATTTATTGTAATATATTGTTTTATTTACTGTTTACATTATTTGTTGAGCAGTCTGAATCATAGGGTGTAAAATTGTTGCTTAAACTTTAGATTTAATATTAGTAAAATTCATCGGTAAAAATAAAGTGTAAAAGCAATATAATATTAACAACAAACTTTGAATTGGTAAAATAAACCATGACATTCCTTTTACTCTTTAATGTTGTATAATACATACAAGTTTGACTAACCTAATTTTGTTTACATTAATTTTGAAATTTTTTTGTGGTATTAAAAAAATTAAGTATTTTTGAAAATTTAATAAAAGTAATTAAATTAATGTAAGTTTAAAAATAGAATTTGAATTAAAGCTACCAAATTAATTATTTAAGTTATATATAATTTTTAAACAAACAATGATGAAAATAAAAGTTGGCAAGTAGGAGATCCGTGTTTTTGATTGTAATTCACCATATTTTTTAATTAATTTGAGCATACTTGCATAAACACACACATATATGCATGTACAAAGCTATATATTTTAATTAATCTCACATGACTTCACCAAATGGTTGAATCTCACACCAAATTATGATAACTGTTACAGGTGAAGAAAACATGTTGTACGATAACAAGCTAAATATCAACATGTACTCATCCTTTTCTGACTTTGATCAAGATGTTTATACGCAAGAACAAATGGAAACATCAACGATGAACCCATTATTCTTCTGCCCTAACTGCGAAAAGCCATACCGACACAAGAGTACATTGAACCGACATATAAATTTTGAGTGCGGCAAAGAACCACAGTTCCACTGTCCATATTGTTCACATCGATCAAAACGAAAGATTCACATAACTTCACACATAAATACTCAGCACAAGGATGAATTTCAGAGCTTTACAACTTGAGAGATATTATGATTCACTGAAAGTAAACATTACTTTTTTTTGTTTATATATAAATATATATAAATATATATATATATATATATATATATATATATATATATATATATATATATATATATACACACACACACACACACACACACACTACAATACAAGGGTGGAGGTGGTTCGTGTAAGGCACGAAGGGTAGCTCGACTAAGCTTAAATTTTATTGGCCAATAAGAATGACTTTACTATCAACAACTTTAGAGCTGAAATGACTGCTATGTAGGACAAGTGTTAGTACATTACTATATGAGACTATTAGCTATGTAACTTGTTTTTTAAAAGGCCTCCTTCACACCAGCCTAACAGCATTTAACTTTCTCTAACATTAGCAATCAAACTATCATACTATAAACAAAATATGTCAAATAATTGTATGCCTGGGTATGGAAATCAATTTCAGCACCTGAAATTGACTTACCCATCTCGAACCAACATTTAAACCACTCAATATTTGAAGCAGGGATTAATTATGTATTGATGTGTAAGGTTTATAGCTACTTAGAGCTTCCAGAATAAAAGCCACAGAATTTTGTGGTCATCATTCATGACGATGATTGTACTTTTATAAACTATTATTGTTATCATTTCAAAGTTAATGAACAAAAAAGATTATATATAGCTGGTTGAAAATAAAATATGATTTCAATACATTCTGTGTTTGTATTATATCTCACTGTGAATACTGAGATGGGCTAATATATTCTATTGTTTGGTTCCCTTAATTTTCACCTCTTTTTACATTCATTATTTATCACACTTCTTTTGGCAGTGTTGCAGTTATGTGTCACTTTTCTTCTTTAGTAATCTGTCTTAACCCACCCATGGAAGTGAACTTCTCTTATTTTTATAAAGAGATAATTTTCAGTCTCACTTATGGTTCTGACAAATATGAAGTGATATTACTAATAATGTTGAATATACAGCCAGTCCCTATGAAGAATGGAGTGAAGATGTCGCTTGAAGAGTCAGTTAATGTATGTATTTCTGTGGTCTCGCCAGACAGATGTGCAATATTACCTTCTGTCTCGGTGAGGAAAGCATCGGAAATCAGGGATGTGTGGTAGAGAAGCTTGCAATTAACAGATGTAAGACTGTCACTTTAATTGTATTACGATGAAAGTATTGTTCTAGAGTTTTAATGAGTATATTGAGTGTAAGCAGAGCTGGTTCAACTAATCTGGAACAAATGGGATGCATATATAATAGTCAAACATGTTTGGGAGTGTCATTATTAAATTATCTGGTAGTTAAATCAAATGCCAATGTTATGAGATGTCTTTAACAGGCAACTCTATAATGGTAATAGATACTGTATATACATAAATAGTAATATTTCATATTATTTAAATATGCTATTTGACATTAAAAGTAAAATAAAAAGGTTTTTAATATGAAATGTTTATAACCCAACCAATTAATAACCTACTAACAAATGTCTAAGGAAGAAATTAAAAGTTAATTAATTTAAATTTATGACATTGGCTAAGTCTTTTTGAGTCCTGGTCAATATTTTAATAGTAATTTAACTCTAAAATATGCTTATGAAAATAAATAAATAAATAGGTAATTTCAAATTTTTACATTCATTACTTTATTGTAATAGATTGTTTTATTTACAATTTACATTATTTGTTGAACAATCTGAATCCTAAATGTAGAATTGTTGCTTAAACTTGAGATTTACTATCAGTAAAAGTCGTCGGGAAAAACAAAGTGTAAAATCAATTTTACAATGATAAACATATACCAGGGGTTCATTTGAAAAATTTGCACATAATAACATTATTACACAGTTATGTTTTGAATCTTGTTCCAAAATTTAAAGAAACTGGATCTGTTGCAAACAAAAAACCAGTCTGTGCATACAGTGTTGAGTGAATTGACTCAAATAAAAATTTTGGGCAGTTATATGACAAACCCCAAAAGTTCAGTGCAGGGAGTGTCCAAAGCTACTCTTGTATCAATTGGTTCAGTTCAAAGGACTACAGAATTAAACAAGATTTATCCTTATAAAATGCAGGTATATCAAACACTAAGTGAAGATGGTCCTGATAGGCGAGTACACTTTTGTGAAGAAATGATTGAATGTGAATCCATAGTTATTAGAATTTATATTATTTTTTGATGAGTACACATTTTTCTTAAATGGTTTTGTAAATAAACACAACGGTCGTTAATGGAGTGATCAAAATCTTCAAATTTTTATTGATAGACATAAACAAATGGCCAGAAAAAATAAACGTGTGGCCAAGTATATTAGGTGACACGATTATTGGTCTGATATTTATTGATAGAAATTTGACAAGGGGAAAATATACTCAGAAATGCTCGAAAAAGCTATTCATCCTCTCATAGTGCACGCCCTAGAAAATAAACTAGACAATCATGGAAACATGGAGCTTGAAGATCTTTTACCTTTTCAGCAAGATCCCTCCCTCCACCCGCCTCACCATACATTACTCGTTCACCAATGGTTAGACAACAGATTTAATGGACAATGGTTTGGAAGAAGTGGACCAATTGAGTGTCCAGCAAGGTCACCACCTTATTAAACCCCTTAGATTATTTTTGTGGGGACGTTTAAAGTCCTCTATTTATGGGACTAAACCAGCAAATATCGAAGAGTTAAAAAATAGAATTACAATAACATGTAGAAGTATTACAAAAACAACCCTAAGAAACATCAGAATGAATTCAAAAATATACTATAATATCATTGTTAACTCAAAAGAGAGAGCATTTCGAAAGCCTCCTTAAAACTTAAAATTAAAAAAGTGTTTTTTTCAATAATTATTTTACAAATACACATAAACGTGAAAACACATCCGTATACGAGCACACCGCATACAAAACTTGTACCTTCCCGAGTTATGTTTGAATAGTCTAAATTCTAACGCCACGCCCGGTGCGTGTGAGGCTCATTTCTCTTGATACTTTACTTTAAAAAGCTTAAAAACACCATTTTAAAAATGGCACACTGTGATCTATAAGAATATGTAATTAAAAATAGGGTATCTTATTAAAATAATCAAAGTGACCTTAACATCACCCAAGGTCATACCAGCCTTACTACCTTACTTCCCTCTCAGAAACAAACAACTTGCGTTTAAAAAAAATTTCTGTGATGCGTTGTTTTTGAGATAATTTGGTGGAAAGTTTTCAAATAAACACCCAGTATAATTGGTGAAATAAAATAATGAAATTTCAAATAATATATTCTTTATACATTAATGCTGTATGCATACTCAAGTTTACAAAGCTATTTTTGATTACAGTACTATTGTATTTATCTGTGGTTGGAAAAATTTGAAAAATAAATAAAACAAACTATATTAGTGATAGTTTAAAAATTAAATTAGGATTTAAGCTACCGTATTATTTTAAATTAAATATAGTTTTATATTATTTCCTAAAAATCATGAAAATAAAAGTTGGCTTGTAGGAGTTGTTTTTTTTTTGCTTAAATCAAACACATTTTTTTAATTTACATGTTACCATAAAACACACACATATATGCATGTACAAAGGAGTATGTATGTATTATAATTAATCTCACATGACTTCACCAAATGGTTGAATCTCACAACAAATTATGATGACTGTTACAGGTGAAGAAAACATGTTGTACGATAATAACAAGCTAAATGTCAACATGTACTCTACCTTTTCTGACTTTGATCAAGATGTTTATATGCAAGAACAAATGGAAACATCAACGATGAACCCATTATTCTTTTGCCCTAACTGCGAAAAGCCATATCGACACAAGAAGACATTGAACCGACATTTGAAATTTGAGTGTGGCAAAGAACCACAGTTCCACTGTCCATATTGTTCACATCGATCAAAACGAAAGATTCACATAACTTCACACATAAATACTCAGCACAAGGATGAATTTCAGAGCTTTACAACTTGAGAGATATTATGATTCACTGAAAGCACACATTAAATATTTTTGTTTGAGATATATATATATATAGTATGACAAGTAGATAGTTAATTCTGCAAAATAAATTGACTTCACTTCAAAACTTTAGACTAAATGACCTAACAGGCATTTAGCATTTCTATAATATTTAGTAATATAAATCTCAAACTAACATACTAATTTAAACAAAATATATGTCAAAATAAATTGTATGTCTGGGTATGGAAATCAATTTTAGCACCTGGAATTGACTTACCCATCTTAACCAACATTTTAAACCACTCAATATTTGAATCAGGGATTAATTATGTATTGATGTGTAAGGTTATAGCTACTTAGAGCTTCCAGAATCAAAGCCACAGAATTTTGTGGTCATCATTCATGCCGATGATTGTACTTTTATAAATATTTAAGAGTTAATGAACTCATTTTTTTTATTTAGCTGTTTGAAAATAAAATATGGTTCCAATATGTTCTGTGTATGAATTATTCTCACTGTGAATAGCAGTGGCGTATTCTCTGGGTTTGCTAGTCCTGCACCACATACCTGTAATGATACTAGCTTTTTAAAATACAATATAATCTGTGCTAACCATGTAGATACTAATTTTTAAATTGTTAGTAAATATACTAGTAATGACTTAATAGTTTTAAAACTAATACTAGTTGACATTCCAATAATACTGTGTTTTAAGTTATTCTTCTTCCAAAAGGCTCTACCTAGCACAATAGGAAACCCAGGGCTTGCTGCTTGAAAACCTCAAGGCAAGCTAAGGAAGTTCTAATGACATTGCGCAGTGTCTAGGAAAATACAACACATTCCCTTTCCACTCGGCCACAAGTCATTTGCTAATGAGTTCGGGTTTTTACACCCCAGGTCATGCTGTTCATGTATAGTAAGCTAAGTATTGTGCCAACTATTGGAAAAAGATTTAAGATTACAATATTTACTTATTAAGATAATTTAGTATTGTTTAAGTGAAATTAGTGTAAAATAATAGTATACATAACAAGTTTTAAAGTATACACTAATTTAATACATTGAGTTATGTTTAGGTATTCTAGTCATATGTATTTGGCAAACACATTTAACCACTCTTTTTTAGATTTGGGTGTGTCAGCACTGGCAGAGTGAGGAAGGATTGGAGCGGGGGGGGGGGGGGGGGGGGGGGAAGCTACTTTAACAATAGTTGACAGTTATTCTTGTTTTTCTTTAGTAGAAAGGATTCGTGAAGTTTTAAATTTTAAAAGTGTTCTTCTAGTTTTTGTTTTATGTTAACAATTTATTAGTCAAAGTGATTAAATATATCTATACATCAAAGAACTACAAAAGTCAGAAGTGTAATTTCACCATTTCATGATTATTTAGAAGAAAAAGGTAAAATAAAATATATGTTTTCATATAATTTACCTACAGTCAGTGGCGCAACCAGCCATATACTTTGGGGGAGGCATTCAATCAAGACTGTAGCAAGAATGACATTTTGATGGAAAGAGTGGGTTTGGTGTTGCACAGCCCTTAAACTCGAAATGCCAAGAATATTTATGAATATTAAATGCTTATATAAATCATTTGGAGTAGTTTTATAGTAATTAAGAGATTTAAATAATGCAAATGGTATCAAAGCTATTATTTTTATGTTTTTTTTCAAGTGTTAATTTTGTGTATAACAGTAAATTTTTTTAATATTAGGCTTAAGTCTGAAGCCTGGTCTTAAAATGTAGCATATACATTCGACACATCTTCAATGCTATATATTTTAGTTATTCTTAATATTATTTAAATTTCTATTCAATTTATTTGTAGTGTTAGGGAAGGTTGAGTCAAATACTCTGTTTGCCCCCATCTCTCTTGAGCATGCCACTGATCACAGCAAGATATATGTGGGAATGTCTTAGCAATAAACCAATGATGAAGTGATCCCGTATTTATAGAAGATAATCTTCCCTATGTTAGTCAGTGTTTACGCATCTAAATAGCTTCCGGAGCGAAAATTCTCAAGTTGGGAGAGTAGTTTGTTTCCAAGCAGCATTGAGTGAAATAAGTTAGGCTTTAAGAAATAGTTTTAATTTCAACGTGAGTTGGACAATCCACCTGATTTCCTCCCACCAAGATTCGATGGCCTCTTGATCCATGTGCCACTTAATTTTACTCTTATTATGATTTTTTGCTTTGTGTATTGTTATGTGCTTTTAATGACACTAGGCTAATTGAATAGGATCTGCCTCTCTTATGAATTCATAAATGTGCCCATACCAATCTGAACCTCAACATTAATATTTACTGAAATTTCTAACCATATAGATATTGCAATGATCTGCAGTGTGTTGTGTCTTGATGTTTCATTACAATTTGAGGATGACCTTTGTGGTCTGTGGCCAGAGGTTCTGGGTAAGGACACAGAGGTCCCGCGTTTGATTCCCGAAGCTTCCAGATTTTCTGAGAAGTCTTTCCAGATTATCTGGGAAGCAGTGTGTCTGGAACAGGGTAAATTCAGCCTCGTGTTGATAAATGAGAAACTACTTGAATAAATAGAGAGTATTTGAGTAGGGTGGTGCAAAATGTCCTAAGATATACAGCTAAGGTGAAATCATAAATGGCACACATCTTCAAATATTTGCCGGGGAATAATCCCTTGACGTGCTTGGCCTCCAAATTCCCCCTGCAACTTTTAGAGTAGAGAATACCTATTAAGTTTCTCATAATAAGCCACTGGTTAGTAGTGAGATGGGGCTAATATATTCTATTGTTTGGCTCCCTTAATTTTCACCCCTTTTTTACATTCATTATTTATCACACTTCTTTTGGCAGTGTTGCAGTTATGTGTCACTTTTCTTCTTTAGTAATCTGTCTTAACCCACCCATGGAAGTGAGCTTCTCTTATTTTTATAAAGAGATAGTTTTTAGTCTCACTTATGGTTCTGACAAATATGAAGTGATACTACTAATAATGTTGAATATACAGCCAGTCCCTATGAAGAATGGAGTGAAGATGTCGCTTGAAGAGTCAGTTAATGTATGTATTTCTGTGGTCTCGCCAGACAGATGTGCAATATTACCTTCTGTCTCAGTGAGGAAAGCATCAGGAAATCAGGGAGGTGTGGTAGAGAAGCTTGCAATTAACAGATGTAAGACTGTCACTTTAATTGTATTATGATGAAAGTATTTTTCTAGAGTTTTAATGAGTATATTGAGTGTAAGCAGAGCTGGTTCAACTAATCTGGAACAAATGGGATGCATATATAATAGTCAAACATGTTTGGGAGTGTCATTATTAAATTATCTGGTAGTTAAATCAAATGCCAATGTTATGAGATGTCTTTAACAGGCAACTCTATAATGGTAATAGATACTGTATATACATAAATAGTAATATTTCATATTATTTAAATATGCTATTTGACATTAAAAGTAAAATAAAAAGGTTTTTAATATGAAATGTTTATAACCCAACCAATTAATAACCTACTAACACAATGTCTAAGGAAGAAATTAAAAGTTAATTAATTTAAATTTATGACAATTGGCTAAGTCTTTTTGAGTCCTGGTCACAATTTTAATAGTAATTTAACTCTAAAATATTCTTATGAAAATAAATAAATAAATAGGTAATTTCAAATTTTTACATTCATTACTTTATTGTAATAGATTGTTTTATTTACAGTTTACATTATTTGTTGAACAATCTGAATCCTAAATGTAGAATTGTTGCTTAAACTTGAGATTTACTATCAGTAAAAGTCGTCGGGAAAAACAAAGTGTAAAATCAATTTTACAATGATAAACATATACCAGGGGTTCATTTGAAAAATTTGCACATAATAACATTATTACACAGTTATGTTTTGAATCTTGTTCCAAAATTTAAAGAAACTGGATCTGTTGCAAACAAAAAACCAGTCTGTGCATACTGTGTTGAGTGAATTGACGCAAATAAAAATTTTGGGCAGTTATATGGCAAACCCCAAAAGTTCAGTGCAGGGAGTGTCCAAAGCTACTCTTGTATCAATTGGTTCAGTTCAGAGGACTACAGAATTAAACAAGATTTATCCTTATAAAATGCAGGTATATCAAACACTAAGTGAAGATGGTCCTGATAGGCGAGTACACTTTTGTGAAGAAATGATTGAATGTGAATCCATAGTTATTAGAATTTATATTATTTTTTGATGAGTACACATTTTTCTTAAATGGTTTTGTAAATAAACACAACAGTTGTTAATGGAGTGATCAAAATCTTCCAGTTTTTATTGATAGACATAAACAAATGGCCAGAAAAAATAAATGTGTGGCCAAGTATATTAGGTGACACGATTATTGGTCTGATATTTATTGATAGAAATTTGACAAGGGGAAAATATACTCAGAAATGCTCGAAAAAGCTATTCATCCTCTCATAGTGCACGCCCTAGAAAATAAACTAGACAATCATGGAAACATAAATAAAATCTAGAAACAATTTAAACTCAGTCTAATTGTTGAAACCTTAATTTATTATTATTATTATTATTAGCACCGCGTCTTACTACCTATTCGGGTTATACGCACTTACGATAATGTGTAATAGTAGGGTGATTGTGAGATGAAATGAAGGACCTACAGTTTAACGTGGAATCCGAACCACGGTGGAGGCCTGGCATTCCGCAAATTCACAAGATGTCTTGTCAGAGGTGAAGGAAGGGTTTGGTAATCAGATAAATCTTTGCCGGGACCGAGGATTGAACCCCGGCCGCCAGCATAGAAGTCTTGACACCTTACCCCTAGACCACCAGGTCACCTGAAAACCTTAATCAAATGATAACTTTGTATGGTTGGAAAAAATGTACACACATTGTCAAATTTTTTTTTTTTCTTTTTGTATTAATTCACAATAGAAAAATAGATTGTTCTTAGTTTCATCAAATACCAGAAATAAACATAAGCTGGATAACACACAAATATATATATAATATATATATATTTTTAAATATTATTTGGAAAATGAATTTTGCTTCATAAAAGTATGGGTTATTTTCTTGATATTTTCCCCTGGACTCAAATTTAAAGAGCAATATTATTGCTTTTCTGGAGAACTATATTGATGGCTATAAATATTTTATTTATTACCCTTAAGACAGGGCATCATTAACAGTAGAAGAGAGGTAACCATTAATCTAACCTCATTAATCTGTCTTTTATTTAAAAAAATTGATTGTTTTGGTAAATGCTTAAAGGATTAAGGTACCCTTTTTTATTTGACTTATAGAATTAATTCCATCATCTTAAAATTCATATTATTGATTAGGTATGATTTAATCTTTATTTTCTAATTTGAAATGAAATAAAGGTAAATTTTGTTCTTCATTCACCCTCCCTTATAGTTAAGACATGGGTCACCTATTCCTTAAATTATTCTAACCATTTGCCACTAGTTGAAGGGCTTCCTAGTTTGCTAATATATTATCTAACCACATCCAAAATGTAATATACACATTGAGTTAATATGCAGAGTTTCATTTATAAGCTCATCCTCAATATCATCCTACAAAGACCTATGTGAAAGTTAGATTGTTTCACAAATTAAAAGAAAGTGTGCAGAGCTTCTAATGCAGCTTCTAAGTACATGATAACTACATCTGGTGAACATTCCTAATTCCAACTTTTCAACATGATCATGGAGAATCAAGGAACTCCTCCAGTGTTGGCAACTGTTAAACTTCAAAATAAATTTTTCACTGGGGAAATAGATTCAGGAACAACCTTCAGTGCTATAGCTGAATCTATGTATTTGGAAAGTTTTTCTGAAAAATCTTTGAGACAAACAAATCAAACTTTGCGATATTATTCCCAGCATGCAATTAAACCTCTGAGCCGTTGTTTTATAGAGGTGACATACAAACAGAAAACGAGTGTAATAGGGTTACACATGGTGTCAGTTGGGGGTCCTTTGTTATTAGGTAGAGACTTCATGAAGACTTTTGGGTTTGAAGTGTGTCAAATACATCACACGACATCTGAAGATGAGTATTTGTCAACCTTGCAGAAGATGTATCCTACAGTTTTTACAGACGTGTTGGGTACCTTTAACAAGGGTAAATTTAATTTGAAATTAAAAGATGGAGCATTGCCAACATTCTGTAAATATAGGTCCATGTCTTTTGCGTTAAAAACCTAAAGTGGAGTCTGAATTAATTCACTTACAGGAAATAGGAGTGATTTCCCCCAGCATATACAGTAAACGGGGAACGTCGATTGTTCCTATTGCTAAGCCCCGGATAGCTCTGTCAGAATCTCAGGGGATTTTAAAGTGACATTAAACCCATTTTTGGAGGTTGACCGCCATCCGCTACCTAGAGTAGAATAAGTTTTTCACACAATGCAAGGTGGTATTGTAATCCCTAAGCTCCAAACTAGAGGGATTCAATACATAAATATAAACAAAATCTACAGTTAAAGAAAAATAAAATAGAATATAGAGGAGCGCGCAAAGTGAATATCCTAAAGTTGTGAGTTATAAAATGCTGGACATTTAGTATGTCCCCAGCGCACGCAACTCACTCTTGTGAGTAGCGGGAAACAACGGTCCACCTTCACAGGTTGCCTAACATATTAATATATAAAAAGGTTGAAGGCTAATCCCTCGCACCTTTTCTAGACATAGGGATAATATGGCGTAATTATGTAATAGAATAAATTCAAGTCTTAGAATCTTTTAGATTTTATTTATGCCACTTTATTAAATAATAAGCATATTATTTGAAGAGCATTTAATAATTCAGTTATATATATATTATCCAATAAAAACATTGTTCCATAAATATTTACTCTTTTCCTTCTAATCATTACGTTATTAATTATGTACCCTAAACATATTACGTAAATACAAATATTGATGCATAATATTAATTTAATATGATCATACGTCATACAGTAAATGATCTCTCCTAACTAACACATTTTTGATGTTGTTGCGAAAATGCCACATGTTACTAAAAGTTTTAGTTCCATCAAAAATACCTAATGTCAATACCATTTAACTTTAACGCTAATAACCTACTAGCGTAACTCACAATAGCTTTCGCCTATGTCCTAAACAAGGATTATAGTACAATTATAAATATCAAGGATATTTCCTAACATTACCCCATTAAGTTTGTTTATTTGTTATTATTTTGGCACAAAATAGATATTAACAAACTATCCTAAAAATAACAATCGAGAAACTAGTAAAAAAAAATATATATATAAAGTTAAGCTGATCTATATAATAATATAGTGCAATACTCCATTCTACTAATATTGAAAATCTCGGCACCATATTTCAAACACTTTCCCACCTTAATGTTTACCAAACCCAAAATGCCACATTTGCAATAGAGCCGAAATAAAGTTACTTTTGAAATTTTAGACTTTCAATCATTATGGATAATATAGAAAAGTTCTGATCTAACAACACTCTCAAATTTTCATATTTACTACACTCATCTAACCTAAATACTACTGAGAAACAAATAAAGTTAATTGGTTGAGTATAATTTTCGCGCATAATGCCTAATATCCATAACACAGAAAATGTCTGACTTTACAATACTCTCATTATAAAGTAAATTAAATGACGAAGATTTACGCAAATACATTTATAATTAAATTTGATAAAAGATCTAAAAAAGAATTTTGACTAGTTCCCATAATTTACATTTAAACCGAAATTGGATTTTATTCTTACATTAATGTAATATGTCCGTTAAGCCGACGCTTAGTCCTACATGGTCGCAGCCAAGTCCAAGAGTGACGTCTTCCTCGACGGATGGTCTTTTATATGTCGCACACTCATCGAACAGGATTGGCACAAAGGAAGGGGGCGTGCCGGCAGAAGAACATTCTATATTATTCTGGCAAAGCCTGGCAGTTGCCATCTTCTTCTCGTTTCTTGAAGTTGGGCGGATTTATCATGGTAGCGTTGGTGCCGGGCTCTAGTGGCGAGAGGCGGAACTTGGCTCAGTCTTGGCAGTTGTTCGCTTGTGGTTCGTGTAGTCGGATGTTTGTTTGCGCAAGGTGCTCGGCAAGATTAGTGGTATTGGGTAAGTGATGTTTATACTTGACTGTCCCCATTCTGTTGACTTGGAGCAATAATTGCTACAGTATGTTCTTTTCAAAATTGGATTCACAGAGTGCATATCAACAAGTACTACTACTAGATGATAGTTCCAGAGAGATGGCCACAATCAGCACACACAAAGGGCTGTACTCGTACAATCGCATTCCGTTTGGAATATCACCAGCACCACAGTCATTTCAGAGAATTATTGAAGGCATATTAGCAGGAGTGGGAGAAATTGCTGTATGGCAGGATATTATTGTTGGGGGCAAAACAAAAGAGGAAAATGATAAGAGATTGTGGGATGTATTGTCAAGGCTTAAGGAAAATGGATTAACACTTAACGTCAATAAGTGCTCATTCATGCAGGAATCCATTATATATCTTGGATACATTACAAGTGAAAAGGGCCTAGTGTTGGATAAGAAATTGATCGAACCAATTTTGAAGGTTGAACCACCAGTAAATGTCACCCAAGCCAAACCCTTCCTTGAGATGGTGGAATATTATATATGGTTTCTTTAGGACGCGTCAACTACACTAAGCCCCTTATACAGTCTGTTGAAGTAGGGATCCGAGTGGAACTGAACCTCCAAGTGTTCTCAAGCATTTGAACAAATTAAGGTACAACTGATCTCGGCTCCAATATTGCCTCATTATCACCCAACGCAAGAGTTGATACTTACAATAGATGCCAGCCCAGTGGGAGTCTCTGGGGTTCTGAATCAACTATATGAAGATAGAACGATATGTCCGGTTGCATATGCCTCCCGCACGCTGACAAAGACAGAACATCAATATCCCCAAATACACAAGGAAGCACTAGGATTGGTTTTTGGAGTGCAAAAGTTTGCGCAATATTTGTATATGCGGAAATTTAGGTTTGAAACAGATCACAAGACGCTGGTCACTATTTTTGGGCCAAAGAAAGGAATACCAATTTTTTCCGTAAATCGCCTCCAAAACTATGTGTATTTCCTATCAAATTTTGACTATCAGATACAGTTTGTGCCCAACCATAGGAATTATGCTGATTACTTGTCTCATGCAATCCAGCCGTCAGATCCGGAACATGAACGTGTTCTTTTACATTACTCCCAGAGTTTCCAGGAGGGACTCTGTAACCTGAACAGAACACTAGCTTACAGAGCAGAACAGATCCAGTGCTAAGCAGGCTGGTGAACTGCATTGTTATTGGTTGGCCAGCAGCAGCTAAGGAGCCGCCACTATCCCAGTTCAAATCCATACTAAATGAACTAAAAGTCGAAGGAGGGAGCATTATTCGAGGTAGACGATTGATCGTGCCGTCTTCTCTTCAAGACAGAATCCTGAGGGAGCTACATGTTGGGCACATAGGAGTGGTCAAGACTAAGCTATCAGCTAAGAACTACTTTTGGTGGCCCCGCATGAACAAGGACATCGAAAAATACGTCGACTTCCTTGAACCTATAGATGGGATGAGTTATTTACTTGTGGTTGATGCTAACAGTACATTGCTTGAGGTATGCTCAATGAAGTCGACAACTTCCGCGGCAACACTTTGTGCCCTTACTACACTTTTTTCTCGGTTTGGATATCCAGAGGTTCTAATATCCGATAATGACAGCAAACTAATAAGGTCTACAGAATTCACTAAATTTTGTTCAAGAAACGGCATAGAATGTAGGGCTGGGGGCCCATACAATCCCGCAACCAATGGAAAAGCCGAAAACGGAGTGTGTCAGATAAAACCATGCTTACCCAAAGCTAAATTTGAAAGAGTCGATTTATCCACGGCAATGAAGAAATTTCTACTAACCTACCGAAACATCACAACTGGAGTAGCCCCAGCAGAGCTTATATTAGGTAGGACTCTGTGCACTCTTTGAATATAGCCAACAATAGGGTTAACAATGTGGACAGCAGAGAACTACTTCTAACACAGGTCCAAAGCAAAGTGAGTGTTCATCAAGAGAGGTAAATAAATAACTCAGGTAAAAGGGAGTGTCATTTCAAGAAAGAGGAAAAAGTTTTAATGAAACAGTTCAACAGAAAGAAAATTACCTGGATTGAAGCAGAAGTGCACAAAGTGCTAGGGAGCCGCTTATATCTACTGTGTGCGAATGGAAACATTGTAAAGAGACATTTGAACCAAATAACACCTTCCACATTATCAAATAAAATGAGCAGCCTTAAGGATGTGTCTCCCATCCATTCCGTCTTGCCCAGGCGGTTGGAGGATGTGAATGGCGGGACCCCGCTCCCCAGTGGCAGTGAGAATGACAGTACCCTACCACCTACTGTCGATGAAGAGGCAAGAGCTGGAGATATTAGAGGGACCCCAGAAAATTCGCCAGACTCAAAACGAGCGCAGCCCCATCCTATCAAGGTCACCTCTAGGGTAGCAGAATGAGGAAATCCCTCAAGGGCATGTTCAGCCGCAAAGGAAGAGGCAGCCCCCAAGAAGGCTCACATATTCGCCTTTTTGACGGGGGAGGGGGATAGTGAAGTGTTTAGTTGGCAACACTGGGAAGGACCTTCAGGAGATAAATGATCTGTGACTGACGTGAATTGTAAGCAGTGTAAAACTTTGAGCCGTACTAACACAATGTACTACAATTAACAAGTGCTAGATTAAATTAAGAATTAGTCTAAACAAAGTGTGCACTATTATATGCAACACAAGTATTATTCAGAATATTACAACTTCCTTTTGTTTGAATTTGACTCTCCCTGAAGCCAAAAATGGCACTTTTATGACTGATGGTTCATACACCCTATGAACTTCTGTTCTCTTGAAATTTTCAGTGAAACGGCATCAATAGATAATAAAATCATATTAATTTCAATAATTAGATTATTTATTAGTTCTTGAAAACATTAAGTCATAATAATTCATTAATTTTTTTGATCACATGAAAAATTAAAGTACTAACCTTAACATTTGCAACACACAGGCTCATATCTCAAATAATTTGTGTAGAATGACCTTAGATACAAAATATTCCAGAAGAGTTTAGTGGAATTTATCATTAATTCTCAAATCAAAATGTCGTAAGTATAGGTTGTCATTTTTCAACTAAATCGAAACTTCAACCACAAAGCATGTGGTTTAAAATGAAAGGCCACCAAGTTGGATTTTATGTTAAGTGTTAAGTTGGGATTCAAATCCTGGACAGGTGTTGTGGGATTGGATTTTACTAAACTTGTTCTCTCCTTCCAAATTCTGTGATTATCTACTCTGAATTATACCTTTCTCATCCCAACCACATTTGTGTAGTTTATTTCTTTGAGAATCCAAGATTTTAAATCTTTAATAAAAACAAAATATTTGTTTATTAGCATATTTTGAACCAAATCACTAGAGTATTTTTTTAAATATTCTAGTTTAAAATAAACCTGTAATCTGTAAACTACCCCCAAAAACAAGGCGATACACAGTTTTTATTGGTCATGTCAAACACTCCCTAGATACACATTTTAAACAAAATTATTACTCATAGCCATTTTTGAAAAATTTAGAACTACAAATAATCACTCATCACTAAACCACCCTTAATTTGAATGCCATGGTTGCATAATATCTAGATATCAAATTTGAACAAAATATGGTAGAATTTGTCTAATTAATCATTAGTTAATTCGATCCTACCATGATTCCCCAAGAAATTCCCATTTAAATCAATGGTAAAAATTAACATTGAATTCAAATTTTAGAAGTGAATATTTGTATAACTCAAAGCCTATGTACTGTTAGTTTTCTCAAGTTTGTACTCATTTCAAACCTGGCTTAACAATCTTTACTAAACTACCCCATATGCAGAGGATTTCAAATATAGTTGGCGCTAGCCTATTGACACATAGTAAATGAGAAAGCGAGTAGTTTCCGTATTTCACCACATAAATGTGGTCACCTCATAGTTGTCGAACCTTATTTTTCAGTTCAAAAATTGGTTTATATTATTTAATTGCATAGCTATCACATGGTATAGTCTTATTTGTCATGTCAATTTAAAAGGCAAACATATGGAAGATACTTCCATGCACAACAAGCCTAAAGTTATCATAACATTTGGATAGTCATTATGTGTACTTCCAAAAGCCAGTTGCATGGTTCATAGCAAAAGGAGTGAGTGGGCGGGTAAGCAAAGCTACCAAGCGTAAGTTATATGATATGGTAAAACTTGCATTTACCCGCGTAAGCTAAACTAGTGATTATCTGCTAACATTCTTTTTTCTCAATTTGGGTGAATATAAAAACTATTTTGCAGGCTTATAAAACTTCACTTAATGGTTGCACCCCATTTTTATCTACGAAAATTAGGCATAAAACATGTGACGATTATGGGATGAAATACGACATGCACTAGCATCGAGTGGGTTTCCTAATATAAGGGATGTGTTGGCTTGACTTTCATCAATTCTGATTTAAGTCTGCAATTTTTGTTTGCTAATTTTTCCAGGTTTTTATATATTTTGTGTAACATTTTCTTGTTTTTTTTATGTATGCATGTATTTATTTATTGTGTATGTGTTTTACATAGCATATATAAAATGTGTGTGAATATATGAGCATATTTTAAGGTTATGGATTTATTGTGTGCTAACTAGCTGTCTAGATATTCAATGAAAATGGTTACTTCGAATTTTAAATATTTCATTTTTTTAAGATATTCCTTGAACTTCAAATTAAAAAAGTTCAAACGTTTAAAATCTATGCTAAGGCTAGACATATATAGGGACACACAGAATTATAACACCCATTTTTTGAGTTAAGACACACATAAAACAGATTTATCATAGTATCGATTCGAAAATGCAAATGATTACACTACTTTGTCTTGATTTGGAAAAGTAATAAGGGACAGTAAGCCATGTCAAAATAATGACTAGATTTTAAACTTAACGAGATTTGCAGGTTTCTATGTTTAAGTCAAATGATGGCCCTATATTCTTTAAAAAGTTAAATTATTCAAATGTCTGACTTTTTATTTAAACCACATCAAAACTGACTATGTGGTCTATTTTGATTTGAAATTTCAGATCCTATACAAATCTTTCAAATATCAAGATTTGGAATTATGAATCAAAAATGAATCCTGATAATATTTATATCCATACCAGAAATTTTGAATCAAATAGGGTCTTTTAAGATTCAGAACTAGTACTTTTTACTTTGCACATTTGACTCATTGTGAGGTATACAAATCAATAATGAGAATAAAATCGAAATTAAAGGGTGTATACAAAATGTCAATATTGTTAATACAAACAGTTTTTAAGACACATTATATCAACAATAACTGACTTGGGCCTATTTAACTTCTCATTTATTACTGGATAGAATTCTTCACTGTGGAAACTTGAACTCATTACACCAATACCTATAAAAGGACTTGAAAAAGATTTAAATGACTTCAGACCTTTAGGTATACTTCTGTCACTTTTTAAGGCACTAGAATTCCTAGTACTGGTACATCAACCAATTTACCGACACATTAACAAACACAACTTGTTAACAGTTTGTCAGTTAGGATTCAGATCATATCATAGTACATATACCGCATTGATAAATGTCACGGATAGTCATATTAGCCATGGTTAAATATGAGTTAACACTTCTTAAACTTAAACTATTAGAGTTTTCAAAAACTTTAAAAAAATGGATATTAACATTCTATTAGCAAGCTGTATGTTTTATTTAATCCTCACCAGGAAGTTTATAGTGGATGTGATAATATTTGCATTGCCACCAGCAGAATGTTATGATAGGTAACACTTTCTCAAAATCATGTTTATTTGAGGCTGGTGTTCCACAGGGTTCAATTTTAAGACCATTAATTTTTTCTTTATTTGTGAACGATATCACTTCTCCAATGTCATACTGTAAATATCACATCTATGCTGATGACCTTTAAATATATATTTCCACTTACCGTTATTCAATAAATAAAACCATACAACAAGTAAATATTGACCTAGCTGCAATAAACGCTTGGTCTGAAATAAATTGCATTAAATTGAACTTTGATAAAACTCAAGCTATTCTCATAGGAACACGCAGATTACTCCTGAATGTGGACTGTTCCTTGCGGACTTTCATACAATCAGGAGTAATCACAGGTAGAAGTGACGTCGACAACTAAAAACCTTGTTGTGATTATTGATGAAAATCTTAACTGGACAAATCGGGTAACTTCGATTTGCAAGAAAGTGTAGATCTGCCTACATTCGCTGAGAAGGTTGATGAATTTTCTACTGGAATGTGTGAATTATTCTTCTACAGAGTTTAATATTGCTGCACTTTGACTACTGTAACTTAGTATAAAATGATTTAAAAGACAATATAGTAGACCAACTACAACGACTACAAAACTCATGTGTCTGATACATATTTAACTTAAAGCAGCATTTACATTATTTCAATCCATTTAAAAAAACTGCATTGGTTAAGAATAAATGAAAGGAGAAGGCTACACTTATTACTATTTCTTTGACAACTATTAGCAACATCTCAGCCTCAATACCTCTCCTCACAGTTCCTATTTCTGAAGGATAAACATATCCATGCTACTAGATCAGAATTCACTCTACATCTGTCTATTCCCATGCATACATCACAAATATATGCTCGTTCATTTATTGTTTGCAGACTCGGAACAAACAGATAACTCACCTTGTCACCTGACATCCAAAATTCCCTTTAAGCATTCATTCATATAATACATCTTGTCTAATAAGCTAAACTGAGTTCTTGACACTACTTGAGCTATGAATGGGTGTACGAATGAGCATGCAAATGCTTTTATACCTATTTGAATTTTTCTTTCAATTTTATAATTTATTATTTTAATACTAACATATGTTTCTATTACAATAAATGTAATATTATATATTGTACTTAAACTCTGGTTAGGTATAGGAGATAGCTACGTCTTAAGTTCACCAGATAAATAAAGGGCATTGCAGTTATTAGGGTACACAAATGATTTAGCTTTATTGAGCAATAGAAAAGATATCATTGCAAAAAATGCAAACATTTTATTAGAGGCTGGTAAAACAACTAGTTTTATAAGTGAACCCTAAAAAGACTTATTATATTATCACACAAAGAACACTGATTGGGGACAATAATTTGGAGATTACTGCAAACAACATATCATTTGACATGGTTAATGAGTTTAAATTTTAAGAACAATTTTAACTAGCAATAATGATCTTAGATTTGAAATAAGGAAAATAATAAAGTCAGGAAATGAATGTTATTACTCGGTCAGAAAGTTCTTGTCATCTTCCCTGCTGTCCAGGAATATAAGACTTAGAATATACAAAACCATAATTTTACAGGCTGTTTTCCAGGTAAATGAAACATGGCCTCTTACCTTACATGATGAAAACAAACTTAGGGTGTTCGAAAATAAGGTGCTTAGAAGGACATTAGTTTCAAACATTTATGAGGAGACTGGGAAGTAGAAGAGGTTACATACTGATAAGTTACATACCCTGTACTCATCAAAATATGTTGTTAGGATAGTTAAGTCTCATATATTATGGTGAGAAGGACATGCAGCATGAATGAAAGAATCTAGAGCCATGTTCAGGGTACTGACTTGCTAACCCAATGGGAAGAGACTATTGGGAGGACCAGAGCAGATGTGAGGAGAAAAGAGAGATACAGTGCAACAAGGTGGACATATATGCCTAGCTCAATATAGGCATGTTTTGTAAGTGTGTCAATAAACTTTTGAGTTCCTAATGCCATAGGATATGTAAGTAGGTATTATACAGGAAGTCAAGGGATAAGAGGAATATAGTTTTTATCATAACTAAATGTGCATTTTCTGGAATTAATATACAGTAAAGCGTCGATAATTGGAATAATTGAGGATCGACCCAGTCTGGATTATTGATTTGTAAAGATTTTTGAAAATGCAGTATCCATACCAAAAATAAAAACTTAAGAATAGGTTGGTTACTTAAAAAAACTCAGTGTTAAGGTAGAAACATTTTCACTTTATTCAAACAACAAGTTTACACATTGTTTTTTTGTTGCTAAATATCACAAATACTGAGGCAAAAATCATAGGAAGAAAAAATCTACAATTTTTTTAAAATAATTGTTGAGGTGCATTCTTTGCCGGCCATGTCTCTGATATTGATACAATTGTGTTTAGTTTTATAAATACTATTTTTTCTTGGCGATCTGGATTATCAATGATCCGGACTTTTGGCATCCGAATTATCGACACTCTACTGTAGCACTAAAAGGGATATAAATCAGTGGCTATGACAAAATTCTTAAGTAAAATATAGCAAAAATTTTACACTCAACATTACTGGACTTATAAAAATTCTAAATATATAAGAAATACTTCATGTCTTTCCAGAACCAGAAAATGCAATGTAAAGTTGTATTTATTATCTGAAGATTTGAATCATCCAACATTACATTTAAATGAGAGGTAAACAATCAGACTGGAAAGTGAAATTACTTTTATTTATTGTAAGAAGGTAAAATTCAGTATTTTAGACTTGGTTGTGGAAAATGAGTATGGATTCACTCTACAATTGGCCAGTGATAACCAACTATTAATATTAAAACTCTAACATAATTTGTTATGGAAGAGCTTGCAATTAACAGTTGTAAAACTGTCACTTTAATTGTATTACGATGAAAGTATTGTTCTAGAGTTTTAATGAGTATTTTGGGTGTAAGCAGAGTTGGTTCAACTGATCTGGAACAAATGAGATACATATATAATAGTCAAACATGTTTGGGGGTGTCAATATTAAAATATCTGGTAGTTAAATCAAATGCCAATGTTATGAGATTATTATTTGTGATGTCTTTAACAAGCAACTCTATAATTGTAATAGATACTGTATATACATAAATAGTAATATTTTATGTTACTTAAATATGATATTTGAAATTAAAACTAAAATAAAAAGGTTTTTAATATGAAATGTCAATAAATCGAACAATTAATAACCTACTAACATAATATCTAAGGGATAAATTAAAAGTTAATTAATTTAAATTTATAACAGTTGGCTAAGTCTTTTCAAGTCCTGGTCACAATTTTAATAGTAATTTAACTCTAAAATGTGCTTATGGAAATAAAAAAATAAAAAAGGTAACTTTAAATTTTTAACATTCATTACCTTATTGTAATAGATTGTTTTATATACTGTTTACATTATTTGTTGGGCAGTCTGAATCCTAAATGTAAAATTCTTGCCCAAACTTGAGCTTTACTATTAGTAAATGTTGACAAAAATAAAATGTAAAAGCAATATAACATTGATAAACATATATAATTTGTGAAATAAAACCATAAAATTCAAAATAATCTACTCTTTATACATTAATGTTGCATGTATACTCAAGTTTGACAAAGCTATCAGTATTTTTGATTACGGTACAGTAATTGTATTTATCTGTGGTTGGAAAAATATCTGGAAATAAAATAAAACAAACTAGATTAATGATAGTTTGAAAATTAAATTCGAATGATAGCTACCGCATTAATTTAAGTTAAATAATTTTTTAATATTGCCAACAAATCATGAAAATAAAAGTTGGCTAATAGGAGATCTTCTTTTTTGCTTAAATCAAACATATTTTTAAATTTACTATAACATATTACCATAAAACACACAATATGTGCTTCTACAAAGGAGTATGTATGTATTATAATTAATCTCACATGACTTCACCAAATGGTTGAATCTCACAATAAATTATGATGATTGTTACAGGTGAAAGAAACCTTTTGAAAGATAATAACAAGCTAAATGTCAACATGTACTCATCCTTTTCTGACTTTGATCAAGATGTTCATATGCAAGAACAAATGGAAACCTCAATGATGAACCCATTATTCTTCTGCCCTAACTGTGAAAAGTCATACCAACACAAGAAGACATTGAACCGACATTTGAAATTTGAGTGCGGTAAAGAACCACAGTTCCACTGTCCATATTGTTCACATCGATCAAAACAAAAGATACACATAACTTCACACATAAATACTCAGCACAAGGATGAGCTTAATTTTTTTATGAATAAAACAGTAAACTTCTTGCATGGTAATTAATTGTTTGCAGTGAGTATTCATAGGTTATTGCCAGTTGGGGGCGGGTTCAGGCCTGATGAAACTTTCAAACAAATCTTCAGTGAACTTATGTTGAGTACATACTTAGATTTAAGAGACAAAATAGTAAACATAGTGTCACCTGTAAAAAACCCATCATTCAATGGTGTTATTTGAGTTGCCCATTGCATCTATTCTATATATATGTATAAAAAATTCAAATAATCATAATAATGTTTTATTTCCACACAAAAAAACATACAACTACTGCTTTGCTTTCTATTAAAATTATGGTCTTATTGGAATGACACCTACCTTATGGAAATAGTTATTCAAAGTTCATTGCTGCACTTACAAAGTACACCACTGTTAAAATATAGGTAAATTTATCTTTTCAGCAGATGTATATGTAATGACTAATGACATGTGATGCGCAGGTGTGTGTGTGCACAGTGAAAGTAATACTATTGTGTGTGTGTGATTGAGGAGAGCTAGTAGTCAAATGAATGTTGCCACACACATACACTTAAGTTGTCTATTGTACGAGGGTAGTATAGATTGCTTGTTACAAATAAACTGTATAGATTGCTTGTTTGTTATAATTTAACATGGTAGCAGTCCGTGGTTTATAAAAAAAGAAAACCCTAAGATGGTGGATGAAACGAGAATTCCTGTTTTTGATGGTAAGGACTACGAATGTTGGAAAAAGTGAATCACGTTGATTTTAAAGTTAAAGAAATGTGGAGAGGTAGTGAAGAGAGAAAAAGGTATGACAGATAAAGAGGACGAGTGGAGTGAAAAAAGACTGAAGGCAATCAAATGATTTACAGTGGTATTTCGAATGATCAGTTACAGTTTATAAAAGACAAAGAAACTGCTATGAAATTATGAGAAAATTCGACGAAATGTACTTAAAGGAATCTACTGCACTGCAAATTTGTATACGAAATAGATGAGATAAATTGAGGTTAGAAGACTTTGAAGATTCAATTGCCTTTTTTACTGAGTTTGAAAAGCTAGTGAACGAACTTAAAAGTGCAGGTGCTCATGTAAGTGAAAAAGAAAAACTGAGCTATATGATTAAATTGCTTCCAAATTCATTAAGTTATGTTGGTGATTTAATTGATATACTAAAAGAAAGGGATCAAACTGTTGAGTATGTAAAAAGTAAAATAAAAATGGTTGAATTAAAAGAAAAAGAGGAAGGAAGCAAAAACAGTTAAGTGCATTTAAGGCTGAAAGAAAAAAAAAGACAAAGCGTGTTTTAAGTGTGGCAAGTATGGACATTTTAAGGCTCGGTGTACGAGCATGAGACCAAGTGAAAATTGTGGAAGCCCAGAGGTGGCATTCAACAGCAAGGAGGCGGACGCCAACAACAACAAAAAACAACAACAACAACATTGGCAACATTGTGGTGGCGGTGGTGGAAGAGGAGCTGGTCGAGGTTCAAGTCAACATCGTCGAGCTGGCGGTTGGCAACAAGGGGCAAATGGACGGTAATAGAGCAGTTTTAATACGGAAATGAGGTAGGACCCGGATTGGAAAAATTGTACGTTGAAGCTAACAGTTGCGTCGGTAAAGTAGAATGGTTACTTGATAGTGGTTTCTCTGATCACGTCATAAATAATGATGAATATTTTTTTGAATTTGATAAACTCAAAGTACCGGTAAAGGTTAAAGTCAGAGATGGTCGTTTTTTAAAGGCAACTAAAATAGGTAATGTTTTACACAAATTTAATGTTTATGGTCAAATGGTAGAAAATAAAATGTTAAATGTATTTTATGTGAAAGAAATGGATAGTAATTTAATCAGTTATGGGAAATTTACAAATAAAAATAAAATTGTGTCAGTAGGAAATATTTCAAAAATATATAATCTAAATGGAAATTTAATTGCTTTATTGTGTAAGAAAAATGATTTGTATCATATGACTAGTGAAATTGAAAAAACTGAATCAAATATAACGTTTCTGCACTTGATATTCCTGGAGATCTAGAAGTTATTCGTGTAAATCCTGAAATATCTTCTCCGACTTTACTGACTTTCACATTGAACACATTCCTAACCCAGCTTTGCTTCTCGAGGTCAACATATTCTGGCAAATACCTGTCAATTTCTTTTTGTAGCTCATTCAAATGTCTTATGAAAACAGCCTCGATGTCTTTAAATGCTATTTTTGACGAATCTACCAAAAATCAATCAGTTCAGTAAAGGCAGCAGTTTTTCCTTTAGCCATCTTTTTCTTTACAAAATGCAAGTTTTTATTGGATTGAAACAATTTTTTCCCTGATATCCACCATAGTTTGATTTTGGCAAGGCATATCTGAGTTTAGTCCATTTATATGCCTGAAGGTGTCACCAAAATAAGCTAGTTTTACTAACCAAGCAGCGTATTTGAAAGAGTCAGCCAAGAAGTGTTTATCCTGTAGAAAAAAAATCAGTTTTTAGTTCAATAACCCGTCAAAGAATCTTCCTTAAAGCGCGCCACCTAACATCAGATTGGAACATTAAGTCCTGGTGTCGTGACCTCAGCTCTTCACACATTTGTTGGAAATTGCATGAGTTCAAAGCGCTGGTATTGACGAAATTCACAGTTTGGATTGCATCGCCGAGAACTATGTAGCGATCTGGTTGTAAATGTTGAGAGGCCAGGTTTTTACAATACAATAAACAGTGAGATAATATGATGTCAGGGTTTTCAACCTTATCTCAAGTTACAAATCCTACATGACTTCCCATCATTGATGGAAATCCATCGGTTCACACCGCCAAACAGTTCAACCAGTAAAGGTGTTTCCTGAATACATCATTCATAATATTAAAGATGTCTTCTCCAATAGTAGTAGTTGTAGTTGACAGGGCGTTACAGAAGGAAATTTCCTCAAGAATGCTGTCTTCTCCTTTGTATCTTTCAAAAACCATGAGTTGAGGGTCACCTGATATGTCCACAATTAATCAGTTTGCAATGAAAATTTTCCTGCATTTTAAACTCTAAGAAATGCCGATTCCATTATATTGGCAACATCTTCACCACAAATAAGTTTCAATTTTTGCCACTGCTGATGGCTTTAAGAGTTCTTCCTCGTTGCTATGAGGTTTCTTACATCTTGTGATATTTCACGCCACTTCAAAAGATACCAAGGAAGTTTTTTTTTTTAAAGAAAAAGCTGAATTAGAGGTAACATAGATCCGATTACACTTAATTTGTTCTTCTTTATTCTTCCAATAACTAAGAGTCTTTTCGACGAGTTTTGGATGATAACCAAACTCAAATGACTTCAATTTGTTTTTCTTCATAGATTCTTATAGGCTAACACTTGTAGCCACTGAACTCACTGGGGTCGGACATTTCCAAATCATTCTCTCAGCTCAATGAAACCATATTTAAAAAACTCAGGCCTGTACTATAATTTGCGTGGGACCATTTTCCCTAATAAATTCAACCTATAAAAATTGATCGAGAACTAAAAAAAATAAGAAAAGGTATTCTAAAGTTGATGAAAAAAACCTGTAATTGAACATAAAACAAAGTCAATACCAAACACCGATCATTCACTTGTTCAAATAAAATATAAAACCAGTAAGATGTATGCAAAATTTATTTTATTTCAGTAATCAATATCTCTGTCTCTAATGCACCATTAAATTCTCAAGTGTGTCAACATTGATACTGAAGGATAAGCGAGAACGTGGAATTTCTTTGTTCTATTAATCCTAGAAAAGAGCTCTGCACAGCTCAAGAACTCGGGGAAAGAGACAATTGGGTCCCGCACTTTTATTTTATGGCTCTTTCTTTCTTGTGAAGGGAGACAACATTCAAAACAACGTTGTAGCGAAAGGGATTGAGACAGAATGACTGGTCCATGGTCGAACAATCACCCACAAAGAAGCAGGTAGTGGAAATCACTGTTAGCCCTTGCCGTAGTCCTAGTATTGACAAGGGTCCATGTTGGGTGTCTTGGAATACAAATATTGGACGTGACTTACTCAAACGTGTGTCGAGTGTAAATTAATATTTATTTCTTACCAATTTTTCTGTTGTCAGTATTGCAGTAATCCTTAATAATGCCCCAAATTCATTGTTTGTTTGTAAATAATAATTTTTGACACTTTTTTTTTTTTTCGAGATCACTACGCAACCCTCAGAAACATCCTCATTTTGGTCATGACTCTTGGTTTGGGGACCACTAGGCCAAAGGTACAGTAACGTTTTTTAGTGCACCCCCCTTCCCCCTAGAAAAATCACCTTTCTACGCTCTTGCTCATAATGCTTCATAAGCCTTTATGTGCGAACTAAAAGATTTACTTAAAGAGGTACTTAAAGTTCCTTAAATATGTTAAAAAAATAATTTCACATATATTTGTTATTTTACTGTATTTTAATTCAAGACACATACTGAATTGTGTCTAAGTGATTTTTAGCTTAATTATATTTTTGAATGTGAAGGATTGTGGTTTGTTATAAATTAAATTTTTTTAAAGGAATTTGTGATTTCAAAAAAATTCAATACTACTAAAATAAATGATTATTCTTAGCAAGTAATATAAAATATATAATATCTGTTTGTTAGTTTAATGTGACATCATAAATACAAAATAAACTTTGTACAGACAGTTTAAAGAATAAGGCTCAACATTGCACTGTCACATTAAAGTACTCATATCCTAACTGTTGAATAAACTTGGTATTGCGTTTTTATGTTTTACAATACTATTTTATGTACTCATCAAGTTACAGATGGGTGTTTCCCTAATGTTCTTATCGCTAAGCTTCTTAGAGCACTATATTTGTTACAAAGCTCTTGATTGGCTTAATTTGAACCGACATATTATACGTTAACTAATACAAGTGAAGCAACGTTTGCACTCATCAGCAGAAGTGTCGGATCAAGGTTACAAAACAAGAGAATAGGATAGGTCATCAAGAGTCAAAGAATAATAGAATATGCAAGTCATCATTAAGTTTAATTAGCAACAATCTTAACAACCAATACAAGCAAAGTTTAGACATATTCCAAGAAGTAGTTAGTTTGATAGGATCAAATAAGTGAAATAACAATTACATTTAGGTCGAAGAGCTAATCCAAATAAGACTCAGGCTAAATGAGCCAATCAACCATTACATCGCTTAGACGACCGACCAGGGTCGGAAGTATTCAAAAACACTCCTTTCCTAAACTAGGTTTCGAGATTATTTCTAAAACGAGAGATTATAATCAACTAAACCTCAATCAGGCAGACCTGGATAAATTATACAACATGACAACAAAGGAAGTTTGTTGCTACTAACTGTCTAAGGTGAGGCAAAGAACCTGCCACAACACACATGAACTAAAACAAACTAGTCGAGCTACAAACAGTAACAGTGGACAATCCTAATTTAAGAAGGGAGTGCTATTAGGGCTAGTGTAGCTAGCTACTATGAGTAGCAACCCGGTACAGTCACTAGTCCTTGACATCAGACTTAAGGTCAGTAGCTAGGCAAAGCAGTAACTTTGGCTTCAAGGCCCAGACACTAAACAGTTGCTTTGTAACAAATCAGAACAGCCAGAATTATTAAAACTAAGCCTATAAGAAACAATAGAGTTCATTATTACAGACGAGTGAAGCTCAGAAAAGCTCTCCAACAATGCCTGAGTGGGGCTGGAAATGAGTACTAAGTTTATACGCGGCCACACCAGAAGGGCTGAGGCGTAGCCACAAATTGCACACCCCAACTAGTGTACTAAACAAATATTAATACCAAATATACTATTCCTAATCACCCAATTAGGTTTAGACATTAGGCCTTGATCAACCAAACTTTAACTTTCACGCTAGGCTGAGCCGTTGACTGTGACATAGTCATTCTGGCTCAGGAGTGAGATTCTCTCCAGTTATACAACATGCCATAAGGGCCATGTAGGGAGCTTACTCCGTGATACAACAATGAATCAATTTGTCATGGGCTTAAAATTAAATAACCTAACAGAGACACCAAGTCACTTCTTACTGTGTTGAGTTAGAGCAGAAACTACAAGTCATTTGGACTGTGCACTGCAATTTGAAACCTTAAACAACAATAACACATCTTATAGTTGACATGACTCTAACAGAGACATCATGTACTACTCTAACTTTGTGGTGTAATATCTCATAGACGTGTATTAGGCCTACAACCAACCTAAGACATATAATAATCTACATTACTAATTATTGTGTAGAGCACACTCTGTTGAACATCGGTCGATACATATTTACGTCTCCCAGACTTTGCGTCTCGCCGGTGAGTCCGACCGAACCATCCTGGCCGAGGCTGTGAACTGGCGAATTATTCTCGTGAAAGTTTGAGACGAGCCGTCTCTCGCTGACCCACTAATGTGGAGACCAAATGTGAGGTCCCAATATGAAGTTAAAGTATGAAGTTAAGTTTTCAGGTCTACGAGCTATGTGTTATATACGAGCTGAATTAACACGCCAGGGGAGCAGGGAGGGGTAGCCTTCCAGCATGTTCTACAAAGGCGTTGAGGGGATATGTGCCACATAGAACGTTGTAAAGTGGGGTGAAGTCACATGCGCCCAGACAGGCTTGAACCCAATCCTCTCCGAGCAGTCAGCTGTTGAGTGTCGAGAAGGTCAGAGTCAAAAGGAGACCAATGCTCGCCCGTGTTGTTCTTCCAACCCGGTTCTGTCCAATGGAGTGGTATGTAACACAATTATGTTGGTTTTATTTCATGTTGTATTCACTCATCAATCCAAAAAGGTGCAATTGTATGGGCTAGGACTAATAGCCGCCACACAACATACGTGGAGTTCTGTAGTGGTTACTAAAACAAATTAAAGCCAAGTATAACTCCTATGTTCATGTGTATATTGTTGCTTATAAGACATTTTATTCTTAAGCTTAAATTATTAAATATTTACAATAGAGTCAAAGCCAATTCTAAAATATTTCAATATTTTTGAAAATATAAACAAACTGTATAAAAATTTATAACTTCAAATAAGTTAAACAAAAGACATATCAAAAAAAGGTAATTATAGGATGAACAGTGTCCTATACCAACCCCAGGGGCACTCGAGGCAGGGTACATTAAACACACAATTTAAAATTCAAATAAAAAATTGCCATTAATTAGCAGTGAACATGTAGTTGATGGGGAAAGTGAATAAAAAACTTGCCCCATATTGGGCATGCAGGTCTACACACAACAACTAACAAGATGATACAGACATAACAACAATTTACAACAAGAAATGTTTCATAAGGTGAAACCAGTGAAAAAGTAATACATCTTTTAAATAGTAAGGAAGAGCTTGAAGGGCTAAAGCAAAATAAATTTAATAAGAGACGATGTCAGGGATTAAAAACTCCGAGTTGTGCATCATACAGTGACCATGGGATGGGTTACAGCCTTCCAAACCATCATATAAAAACTCGCTGAAAAGAAATGTTGGAATCCCAGGTATTGAATAAATTACACAGCCTTATCAAATAAAAGTAATAAAATTAAAGACATAACATAATTTTGGAGAAAAATTGGCAATGATTTATTTTAAAAAGTTGAATGAATAAAAAGAGGATGTGAACGGAATGAAACCCGGATAATTTGTGTGGTAAATTCATAATGTACCAAAAATATGCTTTCAATATTATTTGAAATTTAGAATTATAAGCTAGCACAGCCATGAGTATTCATTGGTGAAACATCACTTTAATTGAGAGTGTACAAAACTAAGACTGAGAAAATCCATAAATAAATGTCAATAGTTTTGAAAAGATAAAAATGTAACCTCACTTGAATAATAACAACTGCCATAAAAAAATAATGTGGAATATTTTGAAGTTAATGTGGACATTAAATACACTAAACATAGTGTAAACTTCACATTAACTTTACGAGCACTTCTTTGAGGACACTAGTGCTAAACGAACACTGTAAAATAAAAAATAGTGGTAATTATCTTAACCTTATTAAGCCCTAACAAATATAGAATGTGACGGTGTAAGGTTGAGCCCAAGTGTTATGTGGTTAGACCAGAAACACACAATTAAACACCTCCAGCAGAGAAAAGTTATACACATGTTGAGACTTTATTTTAGATATAATTTTTAATAACAACGTTACCGTTACATTATTTACTCAACACAACTATGTTTGGATATACATTGACAAAATTTACTTTTGAAACCCCATTGTTTAAAATAAGCACCGAGGTGTGTGTGTGTCCATCATTTAAATCATTCCTGACCTGCGTCAGTGGCCACATGTTCCAAGGCATTACTCTCATGATAGACTAGACTGCTGATGACAGAGAGATCGGGGCTCAAATATCAGTTAGGTGTACTGAGCGTGGTTTTTTCCAAAATGGTTTTCCACTCTCTCTTTATGCAAATATGCTTACACTTCCTCTAAATTCAACCTTCCTCATCACTAATGCATTAGGATAATTAGTGCATATGTGTATAACCTTAGCAGGTAGGAAAACCCAGTGCTAAATACATATATATTTCTGCATTTTATTCTTATATTTTTTTAACAAAATTGATTTTTTTTTAAACTTTGACAATTTACCATGGATTTTGACAGAATAACCAGTACGTCATTTTAAAACAACATACATTAATATATTTGCACTCAATCATAAAAGGATTACACAATAATCATTATATTATGAATAAATACATTAAAAATGATTTTTGTTATGTAAATAAAATGTTTCTTCAAAACTATGAGTAGTGGTTACTCTCTTGACCTGATGAAGCTGTCTGTGGCACTGAAAGCTTGTCCTTAAAAATGTGTTTGTGTGTTTCTTAGTGTTCTATCTAAACAATTTCTACTCCAGTATCACCAAGGTAAGTAATCTAAACCAAAATATAAATAAAATAGTAATAGTAATAATAATAATAATAATAATTAATAATAAATGTCAATGCTTAAGCTAATGAGCAATTATAGTGCATAGGTTGGCCATATTTCAATAAAATTCCATGCAGAAAATATGTAATTCAATAGTAGGTTTAAATAGAGTCAAAAAGTTAAACAAGGAAAACTCTCATCAAACAAACAAGAATATAGAAAAGTGGTTTAAAAATAAGCAGAATTTGGGATATATTTATTATTTTTGTATTTATGTCCCCTTTCTTGTCCCTCTAAATGAGTATGTGTATTTATACACATTCACACATATGTATACATACAAACATGTACACACAGGCAGTGATTAAATATTTACACCCATGAGTTGATGGTATGTGTTAAAAGCAACGTTTACAGTAAAACATACCAAACATTAACTATGGCTGCACAAACAATCATGAACAATGGCTGCAACAATCATCCTGCAACAATACAATCATGCACAATCTATGCTGCAATACAATTACGTAACAACTATGGCTGCAACAATACAATCACTATAACATACATGGCTGCAAAATACAATTATATAAGCTTGATTCACACATTCACCGAAAATAGTAAGCAGAATCTGCTTGAGTAACACAGAAATTCACACACTGTGTGTTGACCCATGATGCATTGTAACACAAACTTAAAACAGCTGACTATCAACATAATTTATTTTCCAGTAGATAGATATTTTGGATCAGTGTCTCGATTGATGTTTTCAAATTATAATGGTGTGTAGGGCCACAATCCGATACACCGTTATACACACTTCACATTCCGGGTTATTTAAAATCTCCTCACAAAGACCAACACATCTGTCTGCCTGTTTGCTTGTTGTAAAGCACATGCACACTGATTTGAGATGGTTGGTTTTGAGATTTGATTGGTTCTCCTGTGCCGAAAAGCCCAGACAGAGCGGACAAAGTAGAAATAAGTTGAGCCTCACCAGAACAGCTCGTGCCAATGAGGCGAACATATTGTGATTGATTAAAGCTCATCATTTGACCATGTTTCTGTTTTGCACTTGTTTTTCAGCGAACATGTGAATCTACAGTAAGAGATAGTATAGTAAGTATGCTTTGAAGAAGCTGTTAATACAAAGTGGAGAAGTGTAAAAATTGTATTGATCAACCCAAACTAAAATTTAAAATAAGAAAATAAAACTATAATTTACAATTTAATTATATTTTTATTGCTATTTATTAAAATCTACTGACTAAATATCAGAAGATTATGTGAGAACCTATGAGGCACAGTTTTAACAAGGTATGTCTACCTTAACAACACTATATGGCTACGGCCATAGTTGATACCCAGTCGCCGTGACCTGGATGCCAGTAGGGAGTGCCTTGTTAGATATGAGGTTGGTCATACTAGGTGACAGTGACTTCGGGTCTCCTAAGTTCCAGGACCTTGTCACAGAGACCAGGTACCAAGTATAGATGACTGTGACACACCACTGTCCGGCACTCTGAGAGCCATTTAACACTGGCTACTTTCGAGCTGGCAGGGTCATTCATTCCATATCAAGTGGTCCAACATCAGTTGTTTGAATAATTTAAAATATATATTTTTTCTCTCAATTACCCTAACATGTTGGTAGTTCAAAATGACTACTATTTTTTTTTTTATTTTGGTTTAGCATAGTGGTCATATTTGTTTTACAAGGTGCTACATTTTTTGCAATTTTAAGGGTTTATGGAAATACAAATATCTTGGCCTCTGTTCAATCAACATGAGTAAAACATAATTTTGTTAGGAAAGTGAAGGACTACAAGTTTGTTTATGTATCATTTTAGCCTAAACTCAATTCTAAAAGGTTAAAATTTCTGCTTAAAATTTTAGCTTTTTTTTAAAAAAAAAATCATGTTTTCAGGGGGAAATATTTTCATTTAGGGAAAGAATCAACAAGCTACATTTTTTATATAGGCCGGCAAAAACTACTTGCCCTCACACACCAAATTTCAAACCTGATAATTGACCCCCCTTTTGAAAAAAAAAAATCATATTTTTGGAAATTTAAAAAAATTGCAATTTTTCAGATGATAAAAATCTGAAACTTTGGTCCATAATAATATAATATATAATAGTTTTATACAAAAAAAATTGGAGTTTGAGAATTGACTACAAGCTGAGACATTTAAAGAACAACATGAGGATAAAAACTCATGTTTCAACACGTTTATATATAGTATTAAAATCAATTACAGTCAACTCTCGATTCTACGACCCCGGAAATAGCGTCCCTCTGAAGTAACGACCTTTTTTTGGGGAACTGTGAAAAAGTGGGAAAAAAGGTTGAAAAGTTTAAGGAAATCGGCTGTAAAATGTGTTTGTTGCATTTATTTAGGTCGCTGATTGCAATTATCTTTGTGAGTGCTGTATTATAGTAACTGGGGTGGGTCAGGCATAAAAATAGACACCACCTCATCAATGCCAGCATTAGCACTTGACTCTGTCCACCCCCTCCCACAAGCAAGACAATGTTTCCCCGTCACGACTGCCGCTACATCACGCGCCGGCTTGGCTTTTGCCATTGTTATTTCGATTCTAGATTTGGTTATTATTTTGGTTTGATTTTATGAACAATTTTTGATGACCCATGCTATTGTTTAACATTGTTATTTTGATTTGGTTACGTTTTTGGTTGGATTTTGTGAACGATTTTTGATGACCCACGCTATTTGTTGTCTAAAAAATGCATTTTTTTCGTATGAATGTCAGGGGTGGAACAAAATCTGTTAAAATTCCAATAACGACCCTTTTCCAGGGAACCGTGAAAGGTTGTAGAATCATAGTTGACTGTAATATGTTATTTCATTGTGTGCTCATGTAAAAAATATATATTACTACTCTAAGGTTACAGAATTACTGTATATTAAAACTAAGGTACTAAAGAAATATATAGAAAAATTTGATTGTTAAGTCACAGAACAAAGACATAACTAAGAGTTTGATTCAGAAGTTGTTTATTTTAGAAATAGAATAAAGGGGAGCATGAGTCAGAGGTTTTCTTTTAAATAACTGGCCCATGAGTTAGAGCTGACAAACTTGTTCAGAAGCTCTTAGTGAGAGTATCAGAACAGAGATAGAGGACTAAAGGTTGTTTTTGTGTGCTACATATTATTTTCAGGCGATATTAAAATGTATTAATATATTAATGAGTGTAATTTTTAATTTATTACTAATTTTGAAATAGAAGTATAGTGTATCTATTTAATTATTCGATTAATTCTAATTTACTTTGTCATAGTGGAATACCTACAAGATTTTGTCCAAATATTTTAGTCAATATTATAATATATCTTACATCTTAAAAAATTGAATGTAGTGTGTGTGCATTTTTTGGGGAAGAGTCTTACAAGTGCGTGTATGGACCAATATCTAATGATATCAAATTAATTAATGAATGTGGGGAATGCCAGGCCTCCACCGTGGTTCGGATTCCACGTTAAACTGTAGGTCCTTCATTTCATCTCACAATCACCCTACCATTACACATTAGCGTAAGTGCGTATAACCCGAACGGGTAGTAAGATGCGGTGCTAATAATAATAATAATAATAATAATAATAATAATAATAATAATAATAATAATAATAATAATAATAAATGAATTTTGTGAGGGAAGATAAAATCTTATTGCTTTAAGAACAAATAGTGCTGTTACAAATATATGCAAATACCACGAATTAAGCTATATTTTTAAGTACCACCATCTTTATGGTACTCATGTTCTGACCCACTTAAAATACATCAAAAAAAGTGATTACCAAAGGACTTATAGAAATAAAAGTGGAATATCTATCAAAAGAAAAAATTACAAATTAGATCTTATTCTTGGGAAATCTTTGTGTGCTACTTGCTACAGCAGACTGTTTGTAATAAAGGAAGAAATTAAAGGCGAAAAAATGATTTTTGTGCCTCGATCTGGACATATGCATTTAAACACAAACTATTCAAATTTAGGTGTATCACCTGTTTCTAAAATCACAAAGCTAAATTCTGAAAAAAGACCAATGGCAATTTAAGCAAAGTTAGGAAAGCCATCTCAAAGTTTGAAGTGAGTACTTGAAGGCTCTTTTGAAGAGGGAATAAACATACTTCCTGATGAACCCTTAGCACAAAATCTTCACTCACTATCATTCGCTGAAGAATATGAAGCACTCATTGAAAAGCTGAAACAAAAATGTAAGACAGCAAAGAAAGAATAAAAGGTAAAAATATTAAGCTTATTGCCAGAATCTTGGTCAAGAATAAAAGTAAGTACTGAATTTGAAGTTTCTGAACGCTTAGTAAAAGCTCTAGGGATCTTTCTAAGGCCCGCGAAATACTGCCAGACCTAGGAAAAAGACATTTTGTAAAATATATTAATGAAGACACAGTCAGGAAGGTTGTAGACTTTTATATCAGTTGAGAAAACACCAGGATTCTTCCCGGTAAAAATGATTGTGTATTGGTCCAAAGTAATGGGGTTGAAATACATGAACAGAAACTTTTATTATTTTGTAACCTGAATGAACTTTATGTACAATTTAGGGAGACCCACCCAGAATTTAAAATTAAACGCTCATAATTCTGTGAGCTTAGGCCTAAATGGCATGTAATAGCTGGCGCATTAGGGACATACTCTGAGTGTGTGCATACCACCAAAATATTAAATTAATGATAGATGGTGCAAAATTAAATGTGGATACAAAGATCTTCTTACGATGCTTGTCTGTGACCTGAACTGTTCTGAGTGCATCCTGAGCCAATGTACGGACTGCCCAGGTGAAGATTTCCTACTGGAATCGCTGTTCCAAGAACAAGAGACAGAAGAAAACCCTGACAACATAAGCTACAAAGAATGGGTCACAACTGACCGAGACGAGATGGTTTCAGTCACAAAACCAAGAGAAGAATTTTTTGAATCCCTAGCATAAAAACTCAGCTCTCTAAAGAAACACCACTTTCAAAGTACACTCAAATTTTCTTAAGGACAAGAAAAGGAACCTGCTGGATACAGCATGCATTGTTTTAGCTGATTTTTCTGAAAACTTTTCTTTTGTAATCCAAGAAGAAATACAAAGTTTTCATTGGGTAAACAAACAAGACACTGTTCACCCCTTTGTTTACTATCCTAAAGAAAGTAATCAAAGTGAATTGATAAGCATAAGTTTTTGTGTCAACAGTAACCACCCTAAGCACAGTACCATCACAGTTCATGAGTTCCAAAAGCATTTTATTAATGATATCAAGATTATTGTCCCATCAGCGACAAAGATCTTATATTTCAGCAACGGATCTACTAGTCAATACAAAAATAATAAGAACTTTCTCAATATATGTCACCATGTTAAAGACTTTGGCCTTCAAGCAGAGTGGCACTTTTTTGCTACAAGCCATGGGAAATGTGCTTGTGATGGGGTAGGAGGGACTACAAAAAGAGAAGTGACCAAGAGGGGCTTTCAGATGACAACTAATATTAAAATATTAACTCCAGAGAATACATTTCAACTTTGTGATAAAAACTTTCTTGGCATTAAGTATACCTATGTTACAAGTGAAGAAGTGGTTAAAAATGGAGTTGAATTGGAAAAGCGATTTGAAAACTGCTTGCCAATTTCTAAATCTCGATCATACCATAAATATATTCCTATAAATGACACCACCATAAGATGTTACCACACTTCAATTTCTGATTACTTTGAAGAAGTAAAAGTATCAACAGCTTCTTTGTTCTTAATCTAAAAACAATATAGACAAAGTTGCGTGTGTAAATGGAGGGAATGGTATCTTGGGGTTATTGAGGAAGTGAGCATCGGATATATGACTTCAAACTTCATTTTTATGAGCCAGAAGAACCAAGAACTTATTTTAAGATTTCAAGAGATATTATTATTATTATTATTATTATTATTATTATTATTAGCACCGCGTCTTACTACCCATTCGGGTTATACGCACTTACGCTTATGTGTAATGGTAGGGTGATTGTGAGATGAAATGGAGGACCTACAGTTTAACGTGGAATCCGAACCACGGTGGAGGCCTGGCATTCCCACATTCACAAGATGTCTTGTCAGAGGTGAAGGAAGGGTTTGGTAATCAGATAAATCTTTGCGGGACCGAGGATTGAACCCCGGCCGCCAACATAGAAGTCTGACACCTTACCCCTAGACCGCCAGGTCACCCAAGAGATATCAAAACCTGGGTACCTGTGCAGATAATTTTAATCAAGATCATGCTAATATAACTTTTAATTGTACGTACAACATCAGCCCTAAATTGTGCGAATAAATTTCTCAGCTCCTTGCCAAACACCAAACTTAGTTGTTAATAAGGTAATACTTTTTAATTTTTATTTTAGGTAGAATAATAAGCACCTATGTATTTATGTGTTTGAAATATATTCTTTACACATAAAAACATATATAATACAAATACAATTTATTTGAGTAGAGCTATAAAAACTCATTAATATGTGTAGGTTTTTTCTTCTAATTTTGTCTTTTCACTATCTCACCTTGTAGTCAATTCTCACACTCCAAATTTTTTGTGTATAATACTATTATATATTACTATTATGGACCAAAGTTTCAGAATTTATCTCATCCCCACCTGAGATATTAAGCTCTGAAAATTGAATTTTTTTTCAAATTTCCAAAAATTTGATTTTTAAAAAAAGGGGGGGGGGGGCAGTTATCAGGTTTGAAACTTGGTGTGTGAGGACAAGTAGTTTATGTTTGCCTCTATAAAAATTGTTGTTTGTTGACTCTTTACTTTAATGAAAATATTTCCCCCTGAAAACTGGATTTAAAAAAAAAATTAGGCAGAAATTTCACCCTTTAGAATTGAGTTTAGGCTAAAATGCTACATAAACAAACTTGTAGCCCTTCACTTTCCAAACAAAATTATTTTTCACTCATGTTAATCGAACAGAGGCCAAGATATTTGCATTTCTGTAAACCCTTAAAATTGCAAAAAAATGTAGCACCTTGTAAAACAAATATGACCATTATGCGAAAACCAACAATTATAAAAATAAAATAATAGTCATTTTGAACTAACAACTTGTAAGGGTAATTTAGAAAAAAAATAGATTTTTAAAAATGGCCAAGCAACCATTTTATTTTTTTCTGGACCACTTCATGTGGACTGACCCGCCACTGAGTTCCAGCCTTTACCATGGGCAGCTTCATGTGAGCCACTTTCTCCAGTCTGCCACTATGTTACTTTAGTGTTAAGATATAGAAATCTTCCAACTGAGATAGGAAGTGATATCTTCTTCCATATCATCATAGCACTGGTTATATGCCACAAAAGTTATCTTATGTTAAATCTCTTATTTAACTGCAAGTGTTTTCTTGTAACTCAAACACAAATTCTGGGGCATGTGGCAAAGTGACAAGCCAGACACACAATTTGGAAGACAATTTGGGTAGGTATATTTTACAAACAATATTTTTTTAACTTGTGCCAACTTTGTGGTTTTGCTTCATTATATTTAATGTTTAAAAAAAGGTTTACCATGTACAACAAATCATTAAATTTTATATTTATCACTCATCATCTCATCATTATAATAATAATAAACTGTTTGCAGTCTGTGGTTGAATCACTTTTTTAAAATGCTTCCATCTTCCTCTTTCCTTCCACCATTCTTCTCCTCCTATTTGCAAACTTTTTGTTACATGCTTCTCTCCTATCTTTCTCTGCCTCTCTTGTGGTATTTTTCTTACATACGTCAACTCCATAATTCTCTTTGGAATCCTCTTCTTATTGATCCTCACTACATGTCCATTCCTTCTCGGTCTTTCTTTCTATACTAACTCATGTACTCCAACTCTTTCGAGATATCTTCATTCCTTTATCCTGTTTTTCCTCATGACATTTAACATGCTCCTCATAAACCTCATTCCCAAGGCATCCCTTACCCCTAAATTGATAAATTGTTTAAGAGAATCGTTTTTTCTGCGGTCCATCTTATTCCCTTCTTCAATTTTTCTCTATTTCTCTATTTTAGATTATTGATAATAATTAAATATTTTATTTTACATTTTAAATTCTACCCTACTTGAAATTACTGTTTAAGTTGCTATTTAGTTCTAGAGGAATTAATAGTATTAATAAAAGTAATGAACATGATTTAATAGGAATATCAGTATGACCTATTTTTAACAGTAATGGAAAGTATTGAATTGTAATTCTCACCAGGAGCAAGCATTATTATGACTTGCTTAAAGAGTAACAAAAATTAATTATAAATGAACAGGAAATAATCGACACTGATCAATTTTAAACACTAAATAGTGGAAATATCAAGAAATGGGTATTAATGATGGAAAAAGCAGCAAGGAGCAGTAATTTAATGCAAAGTTAATTGATTCTAAAGTAAACAAAATAGTAAATAAAGGGAATAAGCAGTATTTAAGTAAATATAATATGAATTAAGAGTAGCAAAACGAATAAACAATGTATCCAATGGTATAATGCAAGAACAAATATGAATAAACAGTTATTCCAGTGTTAGGAAAGTTCTTAAAAACCATAATTATTTTTAGCACCGTGCCTTACTAACTGTTTGGGTTGTACACCTTTGTACCAGTTACTCAAATGTAATAGGGATAAATAAAGTTGAATTTTGAGGGAAAGTGCACCCACATTTGCATGGAGGTAGTGGTAAATCATTGAGGAAAAAACCTCCCGCAGTGCACCCAACCAGGATCAGACCTTGATCTCCCCATCTTGGGCAGCCAGTCTATTGTGAGATAGACGCCTTAGACCATGTGGCCACCGAAGCAGCTATCGTGAGTTAGTTCAAGCACATTTCCAAAGTATGAACTGGTTCAAGTAGTTTTAAAATTAAATTAACTTTACTAGTTAAAGTTCAACTAAAGCATAACTGATACACCCACCCCCAATTCTATAATTCCTTATAATATTAAATTACATTAAAAAAATTTGATCTGAATTTTATTTGCATGTATCATGTACTATCAAGTTTATTTGAATTTATTTTAGAGTAGGTCTACTACTACATTGTAATAACAATAATAATAAATCCACAAAATAATAACTATCATCAAAAAAATAATGGTTTTTAATAATATATAGGATGCAGGAGACGTTTAAGCAATACTATTAATGAAAAATCAAGTTGTCGTTGTCAACATGTATAGTGCTCTTATAAAACTATTCAGTTCATTTGCAATAGACATAACTATTTGACAAATACTATCAGGATGTGAACTAATTCAAATGAACATATTTTTTTGAGCACTGAGTAATTATGATATTAATCTAACATACGTAGCAAGAAGAAGGAAGAATTAACAGTAATTATAATTATTTTATGTAGCAAGAACAAGGAGGAATTAAAATATGACAGTAACAATGAGGAATGGATAGTAACTTTAATAATATGTTGGATGAATAAGGAGAAATGAAAAACAGTTCTAATGCCTAATATTTCTTGACTACCTGTGCAGGTTTGTAAAGTATCTACCTAACCAATAAAACAGTAAGACTTTTATAGAACAAAGGTAACTTGTTTTAATATGATAGTTTTTTTTCAAATGCTTCAAGTAAACATAATTTTTACATATTAAAAATTAACACTTAATATTTAATGTTGTTTTATAAACTATTAGTCCTATTCAAGCTAAATTTGATAAAATTAGTAAACACAATTGACAGGATTTATGAGTATATACTTATACTGCCGAGAAAGAAACACGTTTCAAGTGTATTTACTTATAAGGTAAGAATGAGGAAGTTATAAATTAAAGGAGATGTATCTGGATTTGCGTGCAAACAGAGAGGGTCCTTGTGTGAGAAAACACTACCCCCAAAAATATTTGAACTGTAAACTTCTCACCACTGACAAACATAATAGCCAAGCTAGATATTCAGTTTGTGTGCCCACCAATGTGGGAGACTGTGAAAACGACACACAATGGTACTTAAGTTGTCTTGGAAATATTACTTACTACTATCAATGACATTAGGAACTCAAAAGCCTATCTCTTTCAGGTCCATTCTAATGTTATCCTCCCATCTACGACTACGTATAGGTCTTCCCAATGGTCTCTTCCCACTGGGTTTGCCAGTCAGTACCCTGAACAAGGTTCTAAAAAAAACACCCATTTACACTACATGTGCTTCCCATCATAATCTATGAGGCTTGATTAACCCCAACAATGTCTTGTGATAAGTATAGAGTATGTAACTCATCATTACATAACTTCCTTCCCTCCTCAGTAGCCTCATCCCTTTTTGTAAATATTACAGTTTTAAATATTATGTTCCAAAATAGGTTAAACAAGTGTGATCGGTAGTTGAGTTCTTGATGTTAATTATGACTTTGAAAGAATAGATTAAACAAGCTGTGAGATTAATTTTTATGTTTATTTGTGGCTTTGAAAAGATAATTAATTATACAATTTGGGAAATACCTGAATTATGTTTATGATATGTGCCTTTGACAAAAACCTTTTTCTTAATCCCCTTGACCTATTTTAATCATGTTGCCTACCTCATTTTCTTCATGCATCCACCCTTTTGGAGTGTAATCTACATACTATCCACACTGTAAAATTATTGTTTTTTACAATTTTACTAAAAAATCTTTTATATAAATGTTACAAGGAAGGTTGAATGTTAATGTTTGCTTCCACTAAAATAAGTAGAGAAACTTGAAAACTAATTATAAAATCAACTCTCATCAGAGGAAGTTAACTTTCACGGACAAAGATCAGTGAAAATTGAGTATCGGAGAAAAAAACATGCCAAACACTACTTAATACTGTACTGCCTAACCTAACCTACATGCATTTAAGTTTTTTTTCTTCTGACAAGAAGTACCACTAGAAAAAACCATAGAGTTTAGAACTGTTGCTTTAGCTCAGTCCTTGGATGAAGGGCAAGAATTTCTGAAATGCTCGTGCTGAAAAGAAAAGCCAGAATCGTAAATGCCAGTGCAAGAATCCAAATATTTCTTGCAATTAAATGTGCCATAATACACTTTTATGTTTTCAGTAGCGTACATAGATTGTGAAGTAGGGGAGGCTCAAAGGACCTTTGAGGGGAGGTCCCCTCAAACCATCTGAGTCAATTTTTTCTTTTACCATTATATACACTTTTAAGCTTTTTTAGAAGGTTCTTTATTGGTATTTGTTAACTTGATTATTTACATTTTTACTACTAAAAACGTGATAATCTAACAAAATAATAAATAGAAGGTCTAAATAAAAGTAGGCTTAGCTGTCACATAGGCCTACTGTCACAAAAATCACCGATTATTTATAATAGGTAAATGTCTAGCCACTGTACAACTCCTCGAAAGAATCACGTGTGAAACTGTGAGATTTGAAACCTGCCGCAATTTTCAAGGACTTAGGCCACTTCTTAGACTGCAAGAAAATCAATTAGGACTACTAGGGAGGATCAAGGATTTGTGGCACTTGATATTTTCTCTGCTCGCAATGTTTAACTGGTCATACCCCTCCACCTCAATTGTATTTTCTCTTTGGATCTGTGTAGATCTTGGGGCATCCCCAAATTAAGGTAGGGAGGCTCGAGCCCCCTCATTGCCCTCCTTCCCCATGGATACGCTATTGTATGCTGCTACAAATAAATTGCTTTTAAAAGTTTATTTTTCATATTATGTGCCAACAGAATGCTTTAGTGTGTATCAATAAAATCTTTCTCGCAGTATGTTTGCCCTCTTTATTTTCAACTTTTCCACATGTGATGCGGTGAAGTTCACCCTAACTAAAGACTTGTCAACCTTTCTTAGTGAATGCTGATCAGTATTAATATAATTTCAACTTTCATTGAGAACGTCAGTGAAAGTGAACCTACATACCCTAATGGAAATAAACCTTCACTGGAGTCTCAACTTTCCCTGTAACATATACGGTGTTTTTTTAAAAACGTTTTTGGCTGTTTATACTCACAAAGTATGCAAAATACTAAAAATATGTTCGAACAAAAGTTGTGTAGTTTCTAGGGGGAAAGAGGATAGCACTATTTATTTTTAATTTGGTGGACATTTTCAAGGTTATTTCAAGGTAAGCTTTTTTTAATATAAACTTTTATTTTTTAGTGGCAACTTATGCCACACGCACGCACACGCACACACACACACCCCACACACACACAAACACAACTTTTGTGTGTAACATTTATTTATTCAATCTATATTTTCAAAAATATTTAAGATACTATCACATTGTTTGATTTACTATCAAATGGTATTATTTTTTACGGTATTATTGTTTTATTATTACAAAATATGATCACAAAGAATTACAACAATTTGTTCAAAGTGTTCTCCATATTTTCCATCTAATAATACAGTCTAGCTACGAATGCATGTCTGACATTTTGAAAAACGATTTTAGTAATATTTCTATAAGTGTGGTAATACTTTGGCAGAGTTCTTCGATTGTGTTAGACATTTGTAAACAGTAGACTTAAGTTAGCCCTGTAGCAAGAAATATAAAAAGGTTAACTCTTGGGATCTTGCAGGCCATTCAATACCTTCACAACCAACTGTTTCTGAAATGTATTATTGAGCCATTGTCAAACAGTGACTGTGTAATGCTCCATCTTGTTGGAGATAAAGGAAGTCTTCGTCTAAAGCAGTTACACCATTCTCATCCATCTGGTTTTATATTCCATGTGTAATAAGAGGAATAATAACATCTTACAACATTTATAAGTACAACTCAACACTGAGTTCACTAAAATAAAATTATGGTTCTATGAGTGTATCCCCAAAATACCTGCCCATCTTTCAAAAGAAAGATTGAATTTAAAAAAAGTTTCATTTAAAAAGTTTTTTTTGTTTTTTTTTTTGTGTGTGCATAAAATAAGACGCTGCCAAATATAATACAGGTTCCCATTAAAAAAACAACCTTTAAATAACTTTGAAAATGTCCACCAACTCCAAAATAAATAATACTGGCCTCTTTCTCCCTATAAACCACACAATTTTGTTTGAAATGTTTTTATCTATCTAGCATATTTTTCAAGATAAACTGCTAAAACTGTTTTAAAAAACACCTGGTATATTCACATTCATTGAAGTTGTATACTGCATATATGTGATTTCATCAAGATTTTAAATGTTTACACAATATTATTATCGATGTTACAGGCATAAGAAAAATTATGGAAAGGAAAATCTAAATGTCAACATGCACTCATTATTTCCTGAATTTTCTCAAGAGATATTTTTAGAAGAACAAATGAAAGCGCCAAACATGATGCCAATGTTCTTTTGCCCAAACTGTGGAAAGTCCTACCAACACAAGAGGACCTTGAGCCGTCACCTAAAATTGGAGTGCGGCAAAGAACCACAGTTTCACTGTCCATATTGTTCACATCGGTCAAAACAAAAGATTCACATGATTTCACACATATCTAGCCGACACAAAGATGAGCAACAATTCTTATAGAACTCGAGAGGAAAATATTAGTTTGTATGTACTTTACACTAAATTGAAGGTTTTAAAAAAAAAATGAGTTAAATAAAGAACTAAATATTGTGTTGATATTGTATTTTTAAGTTTAACTGACAGAACATATTTGTGAACTATTACCATGTAAGTTGTTTCTTTCGATTTATTGTAATACTGGTCAAATACCTTGTAATTCAAGAAGTAATATTGTTGGTCAAATAAATATTGTATTGGTATACCATTGACCAATAACCCAATTACAACCTCTGTTTTAAATATGACCAAATTTTATCTGTACAGCTGATTCATTGCTTAATTGAGGTTTAGTACACTTCCTCTGAAACACATTTTCTGCATATACCTAATAATGCTAATACAATTTGTTATAATTGACAATCAACCCACCAATATTTGGGACATACTGGTACCATATTAAAATACACTGTTCAATTCGGGGCATATAAAGTACAATAGAACAACACAATCAAAACATGGCAAGCTAGTTTGAAGACAAACTTTCTATATGTTGTTGTTTGTATATAGATATACTGGCCTAAAGTTGGTCTGCCATGTGAACTGTTCTATAAAATGCTTATTATTCTTATAAAACAAATGTTCATGTTTGGCCACAAATAGAGCACAATCGAATAAAATTAATAATTACATTTTAGGATGTATTTTTTCAAAATATGTTTAGATGGCTTCATCTCAAGTTTTTATACCACAATTGGTATGTTCGGGTACATATTAGTTGGCACAGTCTCACTTTAGGAATAAAGTGAAGTATTTTGTAATTGTAATTGTAATTATTAACAACTAAATAAAATTTGAACAGGTTTAAACTTTCTTATCAAAACGGACTTATATGAAGTCTTGAGAGACACTGTCATAAACAATACATGAACTAAGCCGACATGACATGACATGACATAAAATAAGTGGTATAGCAAAGATGGAAAAATAATTCTTTTAATAATTAAAGTAAAATTATAACATACGATACATAAATAAGTATTCCAATTGTAATTGGTTTAAACCATCACCTAAATAACAAACTTTAAACACAGTGGTCAGCATTGTGTCACTACACCAATCAAATATTGTTTCTGTGTGGCTGACTCACGTTGGTGGTTACATGGTAGCAGAGGTTGTCATATTAAGAATATACTGGATTGTTGCTGACAGGGTAAGAATTGTGATCCTGGTCCTGTGTGTTGAAGGTGTTTTTACTGGAATGGTTTTCTACTCTCCCTCCAAGAACATGCTGGTACATTTTATCATTATTATATCTTCCTCATACTTACCCTATTAGCCTGAATATGCAGATAGGATGGATGAGTAGTAATAAGAAGTGCACATAAAAAAACTACCTCACCATTCATCAATTAATATTCCATCATCTAGTAGTAGCTATGAATATATTACTTTCACATAAACAACATTGATTGAAAAATTATTATAGTCAAAGACACACCGAGGAAATATGAACATCATGGTTAAATTAACCATTAAATATAAACCATTTATAAACAATCATATTAACTTAATGATGGGTATAATTTTAATAAAAAATGTAACTATAAAAAATGAATGATGCAGGAAATTATTTTGTTGTGTCTTCTTCTTTGTTTTCAGTTCTTCATGGTTATGAATGTATGAGTATATTAGATCCATACATACAGCTTTCTTATGACATATATATGTTTTATCTTTAGCCCTGTAAACTTTCTATAGACCGTTCCATGGGATATAATATAATAAAATAAGATAGTAAAGAAATTAAATTAGAGATATGTTCAGGACACTTTTTTAATTTTCCATATTACAGTTCTACTCATACAATATGTCATGTCAACATAATGTCACGTATCAGCAGTGTCATGTCGTATCGATGTATAATTCACACATGAAGGTATGTGAGCATCAGTTTTTTGTATCGTTCTAGCGGAAGCAGAGTGCTTCTACAAACCCGCCAAGATTTAAAAAAAGAGGACATGCAATAATTATTGTGATTTTACTTGACAAAGTCAGAGAAAAACAATCAAAGGGAGTGTGTTTGGGTGATAAAGATGCTTAAAATGATAAAGTCTGGGTTAATATTATACATTGTAAAGGGAATTGAAAAAGGAAGAGTTAATCTTGTTTTTTAGCTTCTTTACTGATTATTCCCCTTATTGTGTATTTGTGTGTATGCATTTTTGGCCATATTGTACAATTTTTCATGTTGACATACTTCCTCAATTAAAAGTTCCTAATCCATTTTAAAAGTATTTTTTTTAAATGAACAGTTAACAGATGATGACTGTGCAAAGACACAACTAAAGTTCACATTTCTAGAACAGACTGTCAACATCAAAATATTCTACTCGAGATTGTCTACAGGTGGCATCCTGTGATGTTGCCGCACATTATGAATGCCCCCGATTGGAACCTTGTGAATCGAGTTTAAGACTGGTGCCAGGTAAGCTCTGTATAGTAATGGAGCTTTCTTAATAAGACAAGTAATTAGTGGTGAGTTTACTGGTGCGACCTGAATAAATGGGACCAATTTAATTCCTAGCATTACATTTATATGGTGTTTATCCCACAAATATATTAAGTTAATCTTTAAGATAGTTACAAAAAAAAATCTTTTTACAATCAATATAGAAGAATCCATGCATCTAATTTTATGTATGTATATGCGTTTTGTAATACATACTTAATAACTAGTAGTTCTGTGATTAGTAGTCACAGGGTGTCCAGCCAAATTATAGTTTAAAATTCCCGGACTTTTCTAGGTTTTTCAAAGCCAATTTCCAACTTTTCCAGTTGCTATATAAAGTAAACTTGGATAATTCGAATGTCTATAATTCAAATTCATGTTTAATTCAAACTTCAGAACTGCAAACAAACAACAGACACACATTTTTGAGTGACTGCCACTGGGATTCTGGATATTTTGTTTGTGCATTATTCAATGGTATTGCAACAGTCATCGCCTGTCATAACAAATCTCACATTCTGGTTCTTTGATTGAAATAGTGAATCTTTACAAACTCGATTCTCAAAGGTATAATTAGTAAATGAGGTTAAACTAGGGCCTGTGACACAGCCAATTGAAACAAACAAATTAGGAGAAAATAAGAATTTGAAAATATAGCTTTCAATTAAAATTGAAATGAAATAGGCTTTTCATTAAAGACATTTAAATAAATACATTATGTAGGCTCTAATTTAAAATTCATGCTATTTTATGAATGACTATTTGATATTCACTCCTTTTTATAATTTAAATTACATAATGATTATAATTTTTAAATAGGCCTACATTTCTATTTTGAAAATGTTTAGTTAATCTAGTAGGCAGATAACGTTTATATAGTTTTATTGTGATAGTCGAAAGTATAATAAATTTAATAGCTTAGTTTAGTTGATCTTGGTTTAAATATGATATGTAAATGCAGCTATGACCTAATTATCAAGTATAATAGCTTCACTATTTAATCCACTATTATTTAAAGACAAAGTATTTACTGCATTCTATGTTTAAAAAGGTCTAAAAAATCTGCCAGATACAAGGTTATGCCACACCACCTTTGAAAGAGTATTTAGGCCAATTATGTAAAATGATTTTAGAGGGTGCAACAAACATTAAGTTTCGCCAAATATATACCTTTCATCCATCAATAAATAAATCCATACTAATCCTCATATTACAACCATTACGTGTGTTTTTAGTAACCAAAGGCCTACATGCTAAAAGTATTTTGGTTTAAGTTATAAATAAGTCAGGTTAGGAAATAATATTTTATGTGTACCTATTTTAAACTTACAATTATACTACTTTTTAGTATCAGTATTGTACCAAATCTGCTTCTAGTTTGGTTACAAAATAGTTATTACCAATTAAAGCTTAAAGTACATGTTTACTTTGTAGTAAGACTTGTATAGGGCCATGAAAAGTACCTCTGACATTCCTGTAGAATACAACTTCCCTAGTTGTTTTTTAAAGAAATGTTGGATATCACCAGAGCACTGAGGAGCAGCACCTCAATTTCCCAGCTTGTTGATGCTTGAGGAGATTAACTACCTAAGTTTTATGTTCATTATATGATTGGTTGGATGCATAAACAAATAATGCCTGTTTAGTCGCAAATTACTGCAACTCTTTGCAGTCATGTTGATTTATAGCAAAAATAAATTTTCTTAATTAATATCTATTTTGTTGGTATTATACCAAGTTTCCTAAATACCAGTTTTCCATCCTTACTCTGTTGAAGTGTGTTCTCTTAAATTTCACCAATCTCATACATTTCTTTACCAAACAGATTTTTTCAATCACATCTTACTAGCCATCCAAGCTATACACACATGCACTAATTACATCAATATGTTTAGGATAAGGAAGATTGACTTAGAAGTATATTATTAGCAGAGCGTCTTACTACCCGTTCGGTTTATACACACTTATGCTAATTTGCTAATGTGTAATGGTAGGGTGATTGTGAGATGAAATGGAGGACCTACAGTTTAACGTGGAATCCGAACCACGGTGGAGGCCTGGCATTCCCCACATTCACAAGATGTCTTGTCAGAGGTGAAGGAAGGGTTTGGTAATCAGATAAATCTGTGCTGTGACCGAGGATTGAACCCCGGACCCCAGCAAAGAAGTCTGACACCTTACCCCTAGACCGCCAGGTCACCGCTTAGAAGTATACCTACCTATAAATGATTGAGATTCGAACCTCGATTTCTCAGCATCAACACTTAAATTACACTAGATTATGCAGACCCGAATTTCAAGCTGTTCCTAGCAGTGTTTTTACTAATTTTTTTTATGGAATAACTTTAGGGAGTAATCCATATACCACACAACACTTTTTCTTAAATTCCACCTTTGTAACACCATGTAGACATTTACACAATTTTTCACGACAGAGTGCCATTGTTTCATAGGGAATCTTTTGTAACACTAAAAAAGTAACTCAGATTTAATACAACTCAGAATCATAAGTTATCTATAATATGTATGTTTATTGATGGGGAAAACATCAACAATAATATGTGCAATAAAAAGTGATATTTTTTTCTTCTTTTAAAAGGAAAGTTTTCCAAGGAAGAACAAATATACTATCCTTTATATAATTATTGTATACATACATACATACCTAATCACACCATTCCCTTACGGAGTTCATTAAAAACTGTTCATAGGGCCTATAGCTAAATAAACAAAACAAAACAACAAACAACTCTGTAACTAATCCATCCTCACTTAACTTATTCTATTTATTTTGAATACATCACTCTATGATGCTCCCCCTCCATCTTCAATAAAATATTTGTCTGTTAGGTCCACTGATCTGCAATATTCCTCATTGTAGGGTAGTGTCCTCCTTGAGGTGTTATTTTATTGATTGGGAGTTCACAACTAGTTTATTTGAACAATCAGCAACTTATCCTCCTGGTCAACAAATTCACAAGGAGTAGCAAGTTCTTTGAGTTTGGCATAGAAGTTCTTAAACAATTCAATAGGACATTGTTTCCTGTTAAAAAAGTCAGACACTTCAGTGCTCTAATTCGAGTACCAGTAAACAAAATTCAACCTATCTACTAAGAATAACAACAGCATAGAAACAAAACAATTTTTTCTTAGAATAATAATCGTTATTTGTTGTCAAAAGGTTAAATTGTGTATATATTTTGTAGTAAAATTAACAAAATATGTGTTTATAATGAATAACAAAGAAATATGTATTTATTAACTAAAAAGACAAAAAATATTCAAAAATATTTGTTTAAAAAATTAGATAAAAGCAATTAAAATCACAAAATTCATGAAGATATATTCATGGGCATAAATTTGATAAACATTTAAAAAAAATTTGTAACAAAATATAAATCCTAGCCCTAATAATGACAAATACGGTGATGGTACACAAAATCGTTGAGGGTAAAGCCACAATATTGGGAGTGTTACGGAAGGACACTTTTAATCTGTTTTGTTGATTATTTATTAAATCAAAATTGTCTAACTTGTAAATTAAAAAAACAGGCTCAGCAAGAAGCAGATAGGTGACACTTTTTATCAGCTTGATGGCAACAATTTTGTATTGCATTAAACATATCTAAAAAAAACACTCTTGTTTTATGGAAGGACAAAATAAAGACATGAAAAAATCTTGTAGAAACATTAATATAATAATTCTCCTCCACTTTACATTACAGAAGGTTTGTATTTGTTGTGGATAGTCCTTGTGTATGTAATTTTTAAAAAAAATGTTAATTTTTTTTTCTTCCAAAATTAAAACAAGTACAAGTTATGGAAGGACAATTTTGTCACATTTGTAATTAATTAATAAGTTCACATTAGTTTGTGGTGTTAATTGTTGTCTAGACATAAGAGACTGCCCAAATGTAAAAATACATTTTTGAGATTTTTTAACGTGCACTTTCTAAGCATATATACCATATAAGCACATGAATTAAAATCTAATGAACGAACACAATGCCCAGCCATAAATGTATCCCTGTGTAAGGGAAACCCACTGCACCGACAATAAATTGTTCAGCATCGCCAGGAATTGAACCAGGACCCTTGGGTCAGTAGTTGTGAACACTGCCATCTGAGCCACACAGTTCCAAAATTAGTGCTTAATTTACAAGGACTTATAGTCATACATTACCTGTGGGTATGTTTCAAAATTGGTGCTTTCAAACAAAGTATAGTCTTTTAATTCTTCATAACTTCATTTTTTTGGAAAAGTCATATTTCATTGCACCTTTGGCCTTTATCCAAGAGTTAGTGAACTTGCAAACAACAGCATCAGAGTATGTAGTTTATAAAAACAACATAAAAAAACCTTTTTTTAAGGTCTTATTTGTATCAAGAAACTTCATCCCCATTACTTGGAGCTCATTGTTTGTAAGAATTACATGTATGATACAGACATAAGACAATTCCTGTTGTTTGTTAGATACAAACCTTACAAGAATGTATGTGCCTGCTGTAACATTATGGATTGACTTGATACATCAGTGTTACCAATATAATAATGTAATTTATTCTAGATTTCACTAATAAGCCGTTTTTAATAGTGTAAACACTCATAGGACCCATAGCCTTCTGTAGGCCCAACAAATTTGTCCTTCCGTAACAGTATTTTGCTAGCTCTATAACTTTTTAAGAAAATAAAAATACCAGGAATATAGATAGCATTGTGTGTAGGAATTACAAAGAAAGACGATACCAAAACAAAACATTTAAATTTGTACTATTTTAGTGCCAATGCTAACTAAACTACAAAAAAATGTTATGGAAGGACATTTTAATTTTTGTATAAGGTTAAGGAATTATTTTTCATTATATTTCTTTTTATAAAGACAATAAACTATTAATAGTAAGTGGGAAAATACAATTTTTGGCCTAGCAAAAATGAATATTTAGAGACAGCTTATAAACTGCTGTCTTTCGGTAACACAGTTTACTATCTTTAATATGTCACATTTGAAGAGAATTTAAATCTTTGTCCCTGATTATCATTCCTCTCCCGCCGTTTTTTTTTTTTCAAACAGAATATTCCAATTTTATAAAATATTTTACTTAGGCCTAGTAAATGTTATCTTTTAGTAAAATAAATTAAATAATTTCAATAATATTTATCAAATAAACTATTTAGTTTCTATAAGAAACAATGTTGTCATACAATGGAAATGATAATGTATCAACATCATAGTGCAAACTACATAGGCCAACACTAATTTTAGGTTAGTCAATATTTATGTTTTTATATTTTACTTGTGATTTTAGTGAGTTTTGTTATGATTGCAGAATTATTTTAAATTATTAAACTTGATTGTTTAATAATAACAATGAAATATATAAATATAGTGATATAACAAAGAAAAAGTGTCATATTAGCAATACTATCTGTCTACAACCCCCAAATACTTTTAACTGCCACTTACACTAATTATATTTGGCCTATTAGAGTCCCTTAGATTACCTAACAGTGGGGATCTCCCTGGGTCTTTGCTCTCCCCATCATTTCTTTTTTTAAATCTAAAACATATGTCAAACCATTGCTAAGCTCACAATTATTGACAAATTTACAGGTTGGCTATAAAACATATTTTACAAAATTCCCTGACTTTTCCAGGCAACATTTTTCAATTTTCCCTAACTACTTTTTTCCAGTTTTAATGGTGGATGACGACTTGTTTTATTTATTATTGATAACATATATTAAAAGAAGTTTGTATCTAATAAACATAAACAGTTTTATCAGTTATTTTATACATTAAAACATTATTTTATTTAGGTATTATTAACTTTTGTTTTAGTGTTTAGTTGCAAAATTAATGGGATATTTTAGACATTTTTTAAAAATTCCCTGACTCTTCCTTATTTTTAGTTAAACTTCCTGATATTTCCCTGTCATCCAAAAATTCCCTAACTTTTCCAGGTTTACTCTGTCTGTAGCCACCATGAATTTATAATAATTACATTCTTTCCACTCTAACCTAGTAGGCCTAACCATGAAAACTCCCTCCAAATAGCTTCTATCTATGTCTAAAATTAATTTTTTGAGACCCTGATAGACAATTTATCTATTTATCAATTAATTTAGGAATAATGCCCAAATGCCTTATTAAAATATGTAGGGTATTCGGATTTCAACCTTCAGTGAGCTGTTATGAAAGCAAGCAATGGAAAGCTGACTGTAGATCTACAGTGTACTGTTTGGACAGCTGGTACATCATTGCTAAGTTTTCCACTGAAAATTGAAGTGTCATTGAACCAAGTGCAAGTGCAAAAGTGAGTGATGTCAATTTGAAGCATAATGCACAAGACTCTCTCAAAATACTCAAAACTGTCTCTCAATCTCTCTAGATAAGATGCAGCATGATGATTGCACCAGTGAAGATTCAGTTGACCTACACAATTTTTTCAAAAATGAAAATAGCTCCAATAACTTTATAACTACCCGGTACTTCATGAAAGAGTTTAACACTGCTATAACTGATGCTCATCTCCTGGCCAACCTCATGGATCCACACTTTTGAGGGGAGAGATTGAATGAGGAACAACATAATTTTTAAATGGAGTATGCTGAAGCCTTCCACTTGGATGCAATGCCTGATCTGTGATGGATTATCCTACTAAATTTAAGAGTTATTTCCCTAAAAAAGTTGTCATGAATATGTATCTGTATCGTTTGGTAATAAGTGGTAGGCTATGGTAACCAAGAGAAAGGGAAATGAGTCTGATAGTTATTTGATAAAAATAATCTTTTAGGCACCTGTTTATAGGCCTGGTAAAGAAATTAGTCAAACAAAGCTTGACTTAACCTATAAAGTCTAAGGAAATTAAATTACAATAAAATTTTAGATGGATTAAGATAGTTAAAGAATTTTATCTATTCCCATGTTTGTACTATGATGGACATTTTAATTAGGGGCCTAATTATTAATTCTCTAACAAACTTTTTTTGTCTTATAGAATTAATATGTAACATTGCAATGCAAGTTGTGTGTGTGTGTATCTCAAAAGTAACAGTAAATATTCTCTAACCCTGGCAGTAATACCTGAACTGGTAATGTAACTCAATTGCTTGGTAAATGTAGGGCTAAAGTAGAGAGAGGATCTTGAGGCTCTTGAACCTTCCATTTGACAAGAAACAGTAAAATCACTTTCACAGATCATATTACTATTGTGACATGAATGGTTCGAATGCCGGTTATTTTGTCATTTTATGTCCAGGTTTCATAATTAAGTTCTTCATATGCTGTGAGCCGATGACGAAGAGAGGTCTTATGTAAAAGCTCGGATCACAACATTTTTTAGCTCCAACCATGAAATTAAATTAACTGTTCAATTTCCATTCTATTAAACACCAAACTGTATTAGGAAAGAAAAATTAGACATATATTTTCCCTTCTAAGGCTGTTGTCGCACTGCGTTTTCGCGGGACTGTTAAAACTTATTTTTGTGGGACTGTTAAAACTTATTTTTGTGTGAGGGAAAGCGACATCACATTGTTTTAAATGAGAGCTGACAGACTATCCCGTCAAACCGGAGCCAACGGGATCCACCGCAGCATGCTGCGGCAGCAAGGGATGAAGGGACAACCGGAAACAAACACAAACACATGCAGTTAAATGCGGACTGTCACACTGTGCGTTTGTGAAGGAGCGATTTTTTGCCTCCCATCTAGGTTATAGAATATTTTCAAGTCGTGATACCGTATAAAAATAAAAATAAATAAATTATTTATTCAAACTAAAACACACAAAGAACATAGGAAAAGTTCAAAATGAAATAATAACAGGCTTAAGTAACTTTAGCTTAGCAAGCTGGCAGCATTTGGAGGGAATAACGCCTGTGAGCCGAGTCTCCAGGGGTGGCGGGGTCCTACCACTGGTACCCCCTTCCCACCTACGTCATTGCCCATAGAACATCAATTTTACTTAAACAAAAGTGTAATGTCTACTGACTGGTTTCTCAAACTGTGGGGTAGGAGGGGGAGGGGGGAGGAGCAGCATAGTTTTTTTAGCAGCGCTTCTCACTACCTGTTCAGTTTATATGCCTATGTACTAATTATGCTAATCTTAAATCTAGAACAGACACAACATCCAGGCCATAGCAGCTAATTCATCACTGTGAAAGGGTAAATTCACTTTTCACAAAGGATAAATATTTTGCCTATGCCAGGAATCGAAAACGGGACCCTTAGATCAGTAGGAAGACGTGCTACTGACCGAGCTAAAGTGTCGGACCGCAGTATAGTTATGTCCCTGAACCAATTGTTCACACTTCCTCCAACTTACTGAAGTTTTGATAAGTTGTAAAAATGAATATTCTGTTTGAGCAATGAAGGAATATAATTTATTTTGATCTTTGTATATCTGCATTCTTGTATGAAAGTATTTTCTCAACAATGATGATAATCTTAATTACAGAAATTGAATGGCAGTTTAAAATGGCCTTTCTCTGTTAAGAAAACAACCAGACCTGAGCCATCTCAGTGAAAGGAAACTTGAACTTACCCTTCAAAATAAAAAGTACCCTTCATATTTTTCATGAAAAGTAATTTGTAGGGACGAAAAAATATTATTAAATACAGTATTTTAAATAAGCTTATGTGAGAGTGAGACTACAATTGGGTTGATGCGATAATAATTATCCTTTCCACACAAGTAGGGACTTCCCTTAACTTGGTTCTCACTGTGAATGCATTCAATATCCAAAGGTAAAGATGATCTCACTAGAGTTGACCCGAAAGGCAGAAGTGGATTTATACTATAGGCCCATTAGGCATGTGCCTAAGGGCGACACATTTTGGATGACTTTTGGTAATATTTTGATTTTAATAATTATTGATTAGTTCAAGTTAAGAACGACAGTACTTTGCAATCACTTTGTAAATGACGTCAGTCTCCTCAAGCTAATGTAGCACATGTACATGGCTGATTATCTTCTCTCGAATACTAACGTCTGCCCCTAGACACACCACCCCCTCTTTCCTCCAAAAATTCCTAAAGTCCTTGACAAAAAAAAAATTGGTTGCGGTGGGGGTGCGCATATTTTAATTGTGCTTTATGGCGCAAATATTTAAAATCCACCAATGCCGAAAGGTTGTATGTGCGTCTTAACTGGCATCAAGAGAAATCTAGGATAGATGACTTACGTTATGATAACTTTTATGAAAAATACTATATATCACAACTATTTTAGAAATAATCCCTCAGCTTCAGCTACCTATGCACACAATCTTTGTAATGAGCATTGCACCACGTTTCCACAGCAAGCCTGAGGTATTTATTTCTGCTATCTGTTTTGGAAGGATAGTGTAACAGGAAGGGGTCAAACCGCATTCCGTAAAAACGCATTGTGTGACACTGGCCTAAAAAAGAACACAAACAAATTAGCAATTTGGACGTTGTGGTTTGAAAAGGAAAGAGTATAAGTTTTTTATAAGTCAACCAACCTACCAACAAATAAAAACCTTCAGAAGTGCAGCGCCACTACAAAACTTATCAAAAAGGAAGATGCTATAAGCTATATAGCTCTAATGGGAAGCTTGAGCAAGGTTAATATATTAGAACAAATAGGACCAATTTATTATATCATGTAAAACCATAATATATTATACAAATCCATATTTCTACCGGTTGTTTTCTATGGTTGTAAAACATGGTATCTTAACTTACATGACAAAAATAGATTCAATCGTTTGAAAACCAGGTGCTTGGGACGATATATGGTCTAAAAAGGGATAAAGCTGCTGGGGAGTGGCGGAGGTTAAATAATGATGAGTTACATACCTTGTACTCCTTAATCCTTATAATACATTGTTAGGGTAATCAATCTCGTAGATTACGATGGGTTGGACATGCAGCGTTAATGGAATAATCTAGAACCATTCTAAGGGTATTAACTGGTAAACCCAATGGGAAGAGACCCTTGGGAATACCTAGACAAAGCTGAGAGGAAATCTGTTAAAAAATTACAAGAAACACACCAAATTTGCCTTTTATGCAATTTAATACATTGATTCACAATATCTCACACCACAATATATTCACAAAGTACCACACACATTAAAAACATTTTGTCCATAGATTTTAAAACAATATTATTAATCTGTTATTGACCAAAAAACACAAAACTAAAACGCAAAATCACCACATTGCTTAATATTGTCTCATTATTTGCTAATTATTACTTTAAACTTAACAAAATGAAATTCACCAAAAGATAACTTAATACAGAATAACCAATATTTTTTTCTATTCCTAAAGCCTGTATCACACGACACTTGCTTGTACTAGAAATCAAGTGTGCTAGATAGCGCCTAGATATATTTATACTAGCTAGTACAATGAAAGTGGGACTAGAGTATTCACACGCTGCTAGTTTGGTACTAGGTTCTAGTGCAAATATTTATCGAACCTCAGAGATTAATTTTGGGTCAGCAGCTGCATTAATTACTAATAAAGATATTGAAAATTATGAGAGGGAGCGTAGGAAAAAGAATATAGACATGGGACTGGTTGGGAAAGACGAAATAATGGTCGCAGGATGCTAAATATGATCCATTCGGAGGTTAGGTAATATACATTCGGGGTTACACAAACGTTTAGTAGCTCCCTAAATTTGTATTCATTTATTTACAATGTGGTCAGAGGTCCCTAAGCCCATGGGTGTCAAAGTACAGTATCCTTGATACACAAATGTTCTTTTTTAGGCCTACGCACACTTTATATTCTAAAAATAAAACCCGCCCAAGGTTGGCATGCTATCAAGTTTATTTAAATTAAAATTGGGTCTGGAACACAGTTTGTCATTTTTAGATGACATGTTTTAAATTAAATATATATATATATATATTGTCATGCTGTGCCAATTTGGTATTATATAAACAAGGATGTTTAGAATAACTTTCTGCCAACAACAAAATCACATCCGATGACCATGTTGGCGTCATTTATACCATTTCTCTACACAACAGTCTCAGCGCGCATTGATTGGTTGAATTACATAGACTAGTGTCGAAACTAGTACGAAAATAGCACGTGTTCTATCCTCACAACTAGTATGGTAGCCAGTACCAAGTGGCAGAACCAGTATACTTTTTCTGATTCACACGACGCTAGATGATGACGTGCTAGCTAGTGCTAGCTAGCACACTGGATTTCAAGTACGAGCTAGTGTCGTGTGATACGGACTTAACATTCTCCCATCTTTTGATTAGCATGTTTACAAACTCACCAAAAACAAAATTACTTCCCACAAAATATCAGTATTAATCTAAATATTTCTGTGGTATTTTCACCGATCTTCCACCTCTAGTGATCAAAGGTCTTTTCATCAATGGAGGTAAAGGAATTCCATCTACAGCAGGCAGCAAAGCTTCCAAATTTGACTCCTCATTGATTGCAATTATCTCCAGAGGGACGATTTGTTGAATCGGTCTAACATCTCTCCTGAGGCTGTCTCTAGGAGTACAACACTTGTTACTCCATTATTCCCGGGGTAGACCTCTACCACATTAGCCGAAGGCCAGAATATCCTTCTCGTACCTTAATTTTCCATCAGAACAACTTCATTGACTCTAACTTCCTGACGTATTCCAACTTTGATGGCCGTTGAATTAACTGACCCAAATACTCAGTTTTAAATCTCTTTCTTAGCTCTTCTATCAACTGCTGTTGATAGTGAAGCATCTTGTCTATGTTTACCCTATATAATTGACTCAGTAATGGAACTCCCACCACAGGATTATCTTGTAAAATTATTGCATTATTACCATTTGGATCAAGCGCTCCTCCAACATCCCCACCATGCAGCAGTGGGAGGATTGAATCTCCATTGAATTCTCTTGATAGCTGCTTTGGCTTCATTTTCCTTCAAATTAATTTGATTGAAAAGGTAATCAATTCCTACAAATTGTGTTCAATTGTCACTTTATATAATCTTAGGGCGTCCTCTTCAAGAAATAAATATTCCTAGTCCAAAAAGAAACCCTTGTGTAGATAAGGACACTATGATTCCTAGATATATGGCCCGATATACAGCACATGCAAACAAGACTCCCCAGCTATTTTTACCCTCTGTAAAAATTAATGGTCCAGCAAGGTAAACACCTGTTATCTTAAACACAGCTGATTCTCTCATTCTGTCTTCAGGCAATGTTGCTGGAGCTTTCTGGATTACCTTTGTTTCGTTATGTTTACATTGTATACATTTTGGAAGTACCTTATTAATTGACTTCCTTCCTTTGAAGATCCAGAATTTTTCCCTTAATTTTGATAGCAGTGTATGAACTCCCGCATGACTTAATTTATATGTTGTTCTTCAATAAGAGGTTCTACCAATTTATGATGACTTGGGAGAAGAGATGGGTATAGTAAATTTTCTTCATCTTGACGTTCTGATATTTCAGTTTTTATTCTAAGAATTCCTTCCTTGTCTTCTCACACATTTAGTGATTTTAAGTCTATTTGCCTCTTTAGTAAAACTTTCTTTTTGAATATTTTTATTCAATGTCAACAGTTAGCTCTCTCTAAGAACTCGGTTTGAACCCTTTTGTATTGCATTGTTGAAAAATATTACAATCCATGCGACCATTCTCCAAATTCTAGAATAATTTGAAAAATATCTACAGTACCAAGGATCTAACTCTGCGCCATTGAGCATGATTGTTACAATGGCTTGTTTCTTCTCTTCTTCATTTATCAAATATTCAGATTTAGGCACACTCTCTTTTTCTTGACTCAGCCAAAAAAGGTCCCTCCCACCATTTTGATGCTAACAATTTCTTTACAGAGCTTCCCTGGGAAGGTAAATCTGCTGGGTTTTCTTTTCTGAGTACATGTCGTCAGTCATCTAATCTTGATAATGAGCGGATTTCTTTCTCTCTGTTACTTACAAAGGCTCCCCAATTTTTATCCTCTTTAATCTAGCACAAAGCAGTTGAAGAGCCAGTCCAGAAATAATATTTAATTATGTTTCTATGCACAAAGCTTTCTTCACAAATGTGGCAAAAGCATGCTCCAATGCAACAAGCTAAATGTTCTAATCTTGGGATGGATACCTTCTTCAATGGAGCAACTCCACATTTACCTTCCAGTAGTTGTATATATGTAATCTTGACCCTTTTGCATCTCAAAAATACCACTGTAGCATAAGACAACTTTTAGGTATCACAAACATGTGTGTAGGCTCCTCGACTGCATATAAGGAATTGTGACACATCTAGGAATTTTCGCCTGGGCCAACAAATGCAAGTCTACCAGCCATTTAGTAAATGGTTTTCTTACATCTTCTTACACTTCCACGTCCCAGCTTAATCAGGCTTTCCAATTATCTTGAAGCAAGATTTTAGGTAGAGCATAATTGGACAAAAGAGTCCTACTGGATCAACAACTTTATTCCCAACCCCGCAATAGAAACTTCGCTCAAGCCATTAGATTTGTAGCATTTTCTATTATATTTTGTAGTTTTTCTTCATTGTTGACAGATGTAGCACAATTATAAACACGAAATGAGTATTTAAATGTCATTGTCATGTTTTATAACGGAGGTTGGTACTTCTTCATTCACTGCTACTAGTAGGAAGAGAGGCTTGTGACACCACCCTTACTCTTCCCCGAAGAATAAGGCTGGCGCGCAACGGACAATAAGAAATAACATAAGAAAATTACAATAATTGCAGAGGGGCTGTGAGGATACAAACAAAAGTAAACAGGCCAACCACAGCCCATTTATTTATATTCTCCACGAACTCACACCTCAATTATGTTGATGTTCATAACAACAGGAGAGGCGAAGGATAAAGCAGGAAACCTTGATTTAGAAGACTATATGTCATTGATAACAATTTGTAGTTTTATTGATTGAGGAAAATAAACTTGAACATAGTATTGAAATACGTAATTTTGTTGCACAATCTTGAATTACTTACAATTAATGTAACCTTTAGCATACGATCATAATATCGTAATCGACAACAACAATAATGAACCTTATAAGCCCGCAAGGCTAATGAGTTAAATGACGACAATATTCCAATACAAAGTCTGGCTATGCAGACAAAACATGCTCCTTACGTAACGATAATACAACACTATTGCCGTATGGGCCATTCAGTTAAAAAAGGGATCATACCAAAATATTTATACCTTTACATTTACAATATAAAAAACTTCCCATTGCCTGATGGGCAATTTAGATATAAACAATTTCCACAGATATCCCTGTTATTTCAGTCGCGCAAAGAATATTCCCTACAAAACAATTAGAATAGACGCCATATTGGCGATGCAAAACAAACATTTATTATTCAAGTCCAGAATATACTCCAACGTTTATAGTGATGCAAAGTTATAAGTCCAAATATGTTAGGCATATTTATAAGTCCAATACGACGAAAAGACTAAGTTCAAAACTGATTAACATATTTAACTAAGTCCAAATATTTTGGCAAACTATAAAATTTGATATTCTAAGTCCAAAAACTTTTGATATTTTCATAAGTCCCAAATTTTGACATGTTTACAAGTTAAATTACCAAGAAAATATTCTAAGTCCTAAAAGTTTGATATTTTCATAAGTCCAAGTTTTGACATCATTACAAGTTAAATTACCAAGAAAATATTCTAAGTCCAAAACAGTTTGATATTTTCATAAGTCCAAGTTTTGACATCATTACAAGTTAAATTACCACGAAAATATTCTAAGTCCAAAAATATTTGCATTTTTATAAGTCCAATTTTTGACATGTTTACAAGTTAAATTACCAAGAAAATATTCTAAGTCCAAACATGTTCTGAATATTTAAAGGTTGAATACGACGAGATATATTCTAAGTCCGAAATGTTTTCCATTATAACGTCGTACCTTGCGAATATTTCCTGGACACACAAGGTGTGTCCTAAAGGACAGCCTGCCAAGAAGTACCGTCCATGTCGAACTACACCGGTATTTATACGATTATACAAGCTCAAAGAGGGGGAAGAAAGGTAAATACAAAACATCGGTCAACACGAAAAAATGACGAGAGGGAGGTGTTAAAATATCAAGGTCAACACACGCGGAGCTGGTAGAGTTTACGTCGACCAATTAACACTGGCATAACAATCCATTTTGCGCAGGCGCGTCACACACATTATCCACACCCCACCCGAGGAATAGAACATTTTACAAGTCCAAGATTTTTCCTCGTACAGTTGATTGATATTTTGGTGGTGGCAAGTTGTTGTCTTTTTTGTGAGTGGGAAACAATAAGTTGGCGCAGCGATAATTGGGCACTTTGGTGAGTTTTCTTGTATTAAACTCTTTTTTGGAGCATATATCTCAAATAAATGCTACAGGCTTTTCACCCCAAATACTACTCTACTACGACATAATATTATTTTCTTCTTCTTCCGTTCCGTTCCGTAGTGGGGAGAAAGCAAGGATAGATTAAGCACGGATTTCTTGTTGTTGCGATTTGCATAGTTTCATGACTACTCCTTAGGGGAACGATGTTATTAAGTAGTATGTATGTATACATTTGGTAGATCAAAATTAATATATTATTTAAATATTTGTTTTGTGACATTTTGAGGAGGTGGAGAAGACTACTACTACTACTTGACACAGTAAACATTGCACACGGAAATAATGTCAACTAGTTGAATAATGATGGGGGAACCAATGATACATATCATTAATCGTTATCTTGACGTTCTGGCGTGTACACTCTGGTCAGCTTACCAAGTAGAGCACGTAAGTTTGACAGTTTAGGACTTTTAGTAGCTTTGTGTAGAATATTTTTATTTTATTTTTAACTCTTTTGACAAACATTACGGATATCCAATCAACTTTTAAAATTGCTTCAAATAAACGTGCTAAACCAACTATTCACGGTAAAGGACGCGAAATTATTGCAAATGTAATTCAATATTTGGGAGTGAAAAACTACCGTGAAATTATAAGCATCCTGTTGAAAGGGCCACAAAACGTGCAGCAGAAGTTACATGAAAATCAGAGCCTACTATTTGCAAAATTCTAAAGAAAAATTACGGCAAGTAGAACACAAACAAAAATTTCAACTCTATGAAAGAAGCACAAAACCAGCAGCAGAAAACCTGTCTTATTGGTGATTTTGACTTGTGTGTCATTCAACGACCTATACAGAGCTCATACATTATTAAAACGGAAGTACCAACTTTAAATAAATTATTAGCAACAGTAAAAAAATAAATCAATTTCACTGGGAGCAAAGAAACATTGAGAAGAGCATTGATAAAAATGGGGTTTAAGTTTAAAAAGTGTTGAAATAAATACTAATTTTAATGGATAAACACTAACAGTTTCACGAAGGACCGGATATGAAAAATGAGAGAAAATGATAATTTAGGGGACCAAAATTGTCCTGTGATATATCATGATGAAACCTGGATTCACCCCTCGTACACTATGAGTAAATGTTGGCAAGATCCAGAAACAAGAGCAGTACTGAAAAATGACGGTGTGGGATAAAGGTGGATTATTGTCCATGCCGGTTCAGAGCAGGGATTTATATCAAATGCATTTCTTATTTTCAAATCAAAAACAAAAATTGGTAGCTATCACAATTAGATGAATTTCGAGAATTTTTCTAAGGGGTTGAAAGAAAAACGTATCCCCAGCCTTTCACGTTATGTCCTAATTTTAATGGACAGTGCACCGTATCAAACTCTACAAATAAATAAACCACCAACAATGCGATCACGAAAGGCTGAAATGCAGCTGTGGTTGGACACAAACACTATTGCATATGAGGAACAGATGGCGAAAAGTGAGTTCTTGGAGCTAGTCCGCTGCCGAGTAAGTCGTACAAATTTTACATAGATAATTTTATTGGAACAAATAGGCACAATGTTTATTAAAGGCTAAAAGTTCGGCCGCCGCTAAACACGCTGTATTGCCTGCCTGACAAATAATACTATTTACATCATTCAATAAACTAAAAAGACGGAAGGAACAACTTATAACAACGTTATAACATTGTTTTAATAATTTAAATAAGGAATTCTGACTAAGGAAGAACACTTACCTTTTATTAAACATATTAATTATCCTTCTAAGAAGTTTGTTGATGCTTCTTTTATTTATTTTGAATGTCGGCCATGATTGATTTCAACGCATGCGCAGATTTGTCAAACAAGTGGGTGGTGGGTATCGTGATTGTAAAAGAAGAAAAAAAGAAAACAAGGCAAGATTAAATAACTCCAAACTAGCGCGCTTTTCAATTCTGACAGATACAAATAAACATTTAATTCTTTAAGAAAACATTGTTCACATTCAATGTGATATATTTCAATATTTATATTAGACCTTTATTTGATTTTTATCTCTAGTCCATAGCCAATATTTTATCTTTTGTTTTAATATATTAGTTTTCTCTTTGGACTTGGAATTAAAGGATAGAACATTTTTTAAATTTGATTTTGGAAGACTTTCTTTAGGAGTTGGCGGTGTTGGTCTAACATGGAGTCAAATCTGTGGAGCTCTTAATTTAATTTATTTTTAAAGTAAATTAATGGTTGTAAAGTAAAGTGCAGTAGCAAATAGAAAGCTAAGTAGAGTTTAAGAGCTAGACTGTTTATTTTTTATAAGAATTATGGACGAGTTAACATTAATAAAGTGGCAAAAATTTCTGAAGTTGGTGTTGTTTCAGCATGGACTAATTCATGGGTGAGGTCAAGCCAACTCTTCAACTTTAAACTCGTATTTTCTTTTCTTTTATCAAAAATAAAAATTTATGTAAGAACTTCCAGAAAGACTATCTAATTCACAGAGTTAATTAACATTTATTTTATGTCTAAATATTAATTTTATTGATTTTTTTCTTCTTATTTTTGTCTCAACAATACTATTTTATTTTGTCAAATTAGAATTATAACTATCCGGAATTCCATAGGTAGGATTGGGATGTGGTAACAAAGGAAACAAAAATAAACCCACAAAAGTTCCAATAATTGTTATTTTATACATTTATTTTTATTGTAGTCTAAATTACATTACATTTCAACAATCCATTTTTATTTAAATTGCTCATGATTTATTTTAAGTATTTTCCAGTGGTCTCGAGTATTGAGAGTCATCGTGCCACTGTCTGAATTAGCCGAGGGTATAAATGTTTTTATTATTATTATTATTAATTTATTTCCCCTAGATCCTAAAGTGGCGCCCAACAAAAAGCACAATTTTTATACATCTTGATGTAAACTGTTGTTATGTAAACAAGATTCAGAAGACACTGATACTAGACACAGACAATTATAATTTATATAATACATTTTTTTATGAAATACCACAATATATATTATTTGGAACATGGTGAGATAACAAGTCACGACCAAAAATGTTGCACAAAGCTTTTTAGAAATAAAACATTTCAAAGAAGAAGCAAAAAATAGTATCACCAAGAAGGATTCGCAACAAGCTATATCACACGTTAAGAAAGAAGAAGCCGAGTACTGGAAAAATGATGTTCTGATAGAATAAAAATAGAACAAATGTTGATTTCTCTTGGAAATGAAAGTGACAGTGACAACAGTTATAGTACGTAAAGTAGTTGCGGTAACAACACTGACGGCAAAATATCAGGTGTCAAGGAGTTAATTTAGTATTCAAGGTAAGTTATAACTTTTATATAGTCAACATAAGTAACAGAAGTCTCATATCAGCCAATTACCACCACTTATTTCTATTTGCCATTTGGTACTGACTATACTAAAGAGCTAAGGGCATCTCCTCGCACCCCTTGGCCCTTCCACGCAAGTCCTGACAGCAATGGCCATAATATATGGCTGAGGTATTGAAAGTAACTGTTTATTAGAGCATGATAAATAATGATTTAAATTTTGGGATGGTAGTGAGGAGTGGCCTCTGGATATTCTACGCAGTATAACTATAGCAGGCTCGTTTTCGTTAAAACATAGACCTACTCCATGTTACATATAAATAAATCAACCACCGTTTTTGTTCCATTATGTACATGATTTCTCCATTAGTTTGTTCAATTAGTACCTGAATACCCCTTTCTTTCGAGGTTGAATGTATTTAGTACAGGTATATTTATTTGTTTCGTGCTCTCCGTAAGCTAAGTAAGGTAGTACCTTAACAGGTACTGTACAATATACTTTCTTGGGAAGATTCCAGAGTGTCAAGACGCAATGATGGATCAGGTAAGGCTATGTCGGTTAAGTTGTACTTTGACCCTGTCTTATGGTTAAGGCCAGTTCCACCACACACACCCAGCAGAATTCACCTGATTCTGTATTTTTTATCTTTTAATTTTTTTTCTTGCTATCATTAGTTATTATATATATACTTAAATCAAAGTCTGTTATATATATATTATATTATATATATATAAAATATATATATATTTATGTACCGATCACCACTTCTTATAGCTACGGCCACAATAGCCTGAAAGAGGGTGGACGGAAACTTAAGGAATTTAATATTACAATAAATATGAACATTTGCAAGTTTAAGAAAAATTGGAATAATTTATTCAAGGCAAAACAACAGTGATAAATAAAAAATACATGGCCTCACAAGGCAAGCTGAAGTGTTGAAAAGCATATAAATATGGCACTTGCGCAGTATATTAGAGAATATGTTTAATAATCTAAATCATTTATAAGAATTAGTCTGGAAGGGACCCTATAACAAACAAAAATCGTTAGTATGGTAATAAAGAGCTTAAAGAGCCTCTTTTAAACGGTCACCAAAGCGCCTGAACCACCATTGTGAATTGTGACTAAACAAATTTAAATTTTAAGTTAAAATTTAAGTTTAAATATCGATTCTGATATTTATAAATTACACCAATGTTTGGCTTCTCGACATAATTCAAACTTCTGTGCGTATATTACTTCCACCACCTGTGAAGTAATCGAGAAGATTCCGACATGTTAACATTTAACATAATAACAGAAAACAAAGTAATATTACATTAGAATACTTGTAATTTCTCACTAAACGAATACGTAAATGTTAAAGTTAAAACTTATAAACCAACAAAAATGAAAAATTCAAAGAAAATACATCAACAAAATATTACCTATAAATGAAACATTATAAAATTTTAAAGTTCAAACAATTATTGGTAGCCACAAGAGCAATAAAAATATATATTTAAACAAAATATTCCAAGCTATAAAAAGAATCAAAAGTGGTTACCTATTATCTTATCTGAAAATTAAAAGAGACTACCACCGAAGCGGCAAAAGAAAACATTAAGTGTTTTATAAACAAATTTACATTCAAAAATTAAATCTTATAGTTAGAAATTACCGAAGCCTACATTGAACGATTTCAATTAAATAATTAATCTAAGTGCTCAAAACACTCAAACCCATTAAAGGTTATTTACATTTTAAATAAACATTAATATATATATATATATATACATATTGCCATCCTGGAGTGATTGCGTCCAAGTCCAGACAAGGACCTCTTGTGGAAGTGTCAGATGTAATAGTCAATCATATTTGCTTGGTTCCCTCGTTATATAGGTCTAGTTGATGGGTAAAGAGGTCGGGGTTTCATATTAAAATTACAACACCACACCGCTAACACGTGCTAACAGCACTCTCTTATTAGCAGTTGCCAAACTTGGCTCGACACCAAGTCACGTACACCGGAGTCGGCAGTCAAACTTGGCTTGTTCCCAAAACACGTGCGCCGGGCATCTGGTGAGTTGGCTGTTGAATTGAAGTACGCCGATTCAGTCACGTACACCGGACACCGGTTAGCTGCAGTTCAAGGTTGTGAGTGGCACATTTGTAGTCCAGCGGGCCAATAAAGTATTTCTGGATCCCTATATTGGAACATGTTGTTGCTGCATCATTAATAGTTTGTTAGGATTTCTCTTAATTTTAGAATTTGGTGTGAACAGGTTGGTCATGGACTTGTGCTAAGCCAGAAGATACAATGAGTGAGTAAAGCACAAATATTCGACATAGTAAGTTTTGTAATTTTAGATATTGCAAGATGTCTATGAGTATCGGCATCATTTGGAGTGGGTAGTATTTAATCAAGCTAACTAGTCTTGCTAGTGTTACTATTGCAGGATGTCTATATGTAATGAATTATTTGGGGTGGGGCATTTTTATTATTTACTGATTTTTTTCCCTTGTGGATCACTCACTGGTCTAAATCAACTAAGTTCCCAGGATATCACGAAGAATTAAGAGTTTCAAAAGTTTATCTCAAAATTATTACCTTAGGTAAACTCAGTTTATATTAAAATATAACAACCTTGACCGATTACAGAATAATCCTGTCTTGTAAGCTTCACCTTAGCGGAACACATCTAGGTACGACATAAATTTCAGTGGAAACGGAGTATACCTATAAAAAAATAATTTAAACAAACACTATTAAAAACATTTGCTAGAGTAATTCAGTGGTGATCCCAAAACCAACACTATTTAATAAAGAGGTTTTGTTTTGGAGTTGAATGTAGATATTGAGTTTTTACCGATACAATACATAACTGACACTTTATTGCTGCCATTTTTTAATCTTGTATTATACACTGGCGGCAGAAAAACCGACTTTGATTCACCGGTAACTGTGATTTCACTGGGCGATAATCCCACACGATCATCTTAAACTTTGCCTTAAGATATAAGTGACAAATCCTGGAAAGTCAGTGGTAGATTATCGGTACTCTGAGCCAAGGCCCTGGGTTATATTCTCGTATGTAAGTGTCATATCTCAACTAGTTAAAATTAATTTACAGTTTACACTAGCAGTTTTGAATAGAGTAGAGAGCAGAGCAGTTTTAAATGGAGTGTAGTGCAAACAGTTAATGACTTTCTTTGGCTACATTTTGAAGCTTTAATAAATCCAGTTTTGTGGTTAAATAAATGGCATAGTGCACCGCACAGACTTTCCATCTCTTTAATCTTAAAATATAGAAAAAAATACTACAAGCTCGTGAAATTTGTTAAACAAATTTATATACACTGTTGCAGAGCCAAAAATTTAAATAAAATAAAATCTTACTAATATTATAAATGCGAAAGTTTGTGTGTTTGGATGTTTGTTGCTCAATCACGCCAAAACTACTGAACGGATTCGAATGAAACTTTGTACGATGGTAGAATATGTCCTGGAATAACATATAGGACTATTCCCAAAATTTGATTTTAAATAATAATAAATATATGATTATAATGTGTTTGAAATGATGTTATTTAAGAATTTGTAATATTAATATGTTGTAATTAAAGTAAATAGTAATTAGTGTGACGTAGTTTCATACTAATAAATAATAAATATTATGTGATTTTAGCTATGTAGTTTGATTTTTTATTTAATTTATTTATTTATCTTACTAATTATGAAGTTAAAAATTAAAAAAAAAAAAAAATTATAATTGATAATTTAAATAATATATATTGTTTTATTACTAAATATTTAAAAGTGAAAATTAAAATACAGCAAAATTATTTACAGCTAGAACTGAGAAAAACGCATAGATATTTGAAAAAAATAAAATTTGATTTATGACCAAAACAGTTGAGTTAAAAATAAAAGATGTTATCAATTATTGCGGGCGAAGCCGCGACGGGTAAAAGCTAGTAAATATATAATATATATATATATATATACAATTTTACAGAAACATTGATAGAAGTGGAGCATATCATTCTGTCCAGCAAAGAGAATAACAATCAATTTCATATTTTTAAGTAACCCATAAAAGTGTTTATATGTTAGCTTTTAACTTAGAAACTGTTGGTTTTATAAACAAATATTCCAGATTAAAAATTGTTAGAGTTAACAGTACAACTTTACAATGATAAGTTATTTCGTATCTTAAATGTTTACAGATATATGAGCAAAATTACAATTCCCTCGTAATAATGAAAACCTGAATCAGCCAAGCTATTCAGAACAGTCCACAAGTTGACACATGTGTTTTGAAAGTAATCTTTGTTTGTCTGTAGTTACATACAAGTATATTACAGTTCAGTAAGCATGACACATTTTAAAAGCCATAAGTAAGTGCTAAATGAGGACAAAGTGGTGCTTGTTTTTGGAGAATGCTAAGAGGTTTTGATAGTTGACAGAAAGGACCATCGAGATAACATCTCTGTAGATCTTGTCCAGAACGCGGTGAAGTGGTTCACCGATATAGACGTGTTCAAGGACTGTTTGCTAGACTGACTGACCGGGGCTATAGGCCTTACATTTACTAGTGTTGCACCAATTAACTGTCTACATCAGTTGATGTACTTTGGTCCACGGTAAATATATCGACACAAGGGGTTTAACTATTTTAAACGCTCCTACCCAACAATTTCCACCCTCTGATAGGCTATCCTGACAGATTGACATATATATAATGGGTAAGAGGCTTAGGGGGCTTAGCGACACTACCCTCAATGTTATTTTCATGGAAAAATAAAAATCGGCATTTTGTTTATAATGCTAAACAAGGCCTAGATACAAAATTTAATCAAAATCGTTACAGCGGATTTTTGAGAGAAAAAAAATTTTTTTTTCTCATTTCGTCCTTTTGTAAACTACTCCTTGTTTTTAGGGTTATATAACTGATTCCAAAAATCTTGGAAGGAACATTATGAAAACCCTAGATACCAAGTTATAGCCCTATCAGTAAAATGGTTTTGACTCTAGTTCGAGGTACAGCAACAGACAGACAGACAGACAGACAGAGAGACGGAACTTTTTAGGTTTCAGGGCATCATGAAACGTTGACATTTATCAAAATAACAGGTTCGATTGTTTTTTGACTATCACAATACTTCTCTCTCCGAGGGGTCGAGGGAAAGTAAAAGAGTGTGAAAGAAATGATTTGTAGGTAAGTGACAAAATATCACTTTTATTCCAAAACGGGATATAATCGAAGGATTTGTTTGTATATTACATTATTAAATGCCTGGTAAAGGATGGTTTCGAAACACACAATAAGATAGTTCATCCTACCATTAGTTTATGGAATGAGAATAAAATTAGATATAATATGAAGAGATATATTGTAAAATGGTGTATACAATAAATATGTAATTTTGGAATAAGATTTATACTCGAGTTGAAATAAATGCGGATTTAATAACGTATCTAAGGTTTACGTTAGCATCGCTTCTTAGTACCCATTCGAGTTGTATTAATTACGCTAATGTGTTAAGGATGAAAAAGCTTTAGTATTTAGTAAGTGAACCAACATTTGCGTGGAGAGAGAGTGTACAATTCATTTAGGAAAAGCCACCCTCAGTACACTTGATCGGGACTCAAACCCCGATTCCCCTTCATCGCCAGACTAGTCTATTATCAGAGTGACGCCTTTTACCAGCGATTGGCAACCTGCGGCCATCTAACTGAATTTATCTGGTCCAAAAAGTATTTAGCAAACAAGCAATTACTATGTTCATAAATATAGGCTAGTAACTAATTACTATATAAGAAATATTAAGTTGAAGTTATTTGTTCAATATATTTTTTAAACTAACCCAACAAATTTTACTTTGTAAGCCCATACGGCCCGTGATATCAAAAGGACTGGTGATCCTGAATTGGACCACGTGACCATCGAAGCGGCTGTTTCTGTACATACTAATAACTATACAGATTGACATTGGGTACGAAAGATTGCTCCAATACGTATATTTTAAAACTAGATGATGTTTGGAACCTTTGGTTTTGGAAATGGCTCTCAAGGATAAGGGTCCCGGGTTTGATTCCTATGTACACAGGTGTCATTTTTCAACATAAGTTTAAACAAAGGTATGTGGGGAATGCCAGGCCTCTACCGTGGTTTGGATTCCACGTTAAACTGTAGGTCCTCCATTTCATCTCACTATCACCCTACCATTACACATTAGCGTAAGTGCGTATAAACCGAACGGGTAGCAAGACGCGATGCATAATAATAATAATAATAATAATAATAATAATAATAATAATAATAATAATAATAATAATAATAATATTTAAACAAAGGTGTTGAAAAGTCAATTTTTCTAGGGGGTCTTCTAAAAAGTTGACCTGGTATTTCAATCATATTTCTATTCAACTATATATAATTATATGCCCCCCTCTCTATCTCTCTCTATATACATATATATATAGTCTCTATGTACACACTATATAAATATAGGCATTATATATTCATATACACAGGGTATTCGGAAACACTTAGTTCAAACTGCACATACAGTTTGTTTGAGACAAAAGTAATACAAAATCTTTGTATACTTACGTCCAGAAAACTATGCTAATACCATTAAATTGTGTTCAAAGTTTCAGCATGCAGCGCCGGGAGAGCAAAGCTGTCAAGCATGCGTGTACAACAGGTTGCATAGAAGCTAGGTGCGTGACACTACACACCTCTACATCTTAGAGTATGTCAGTAGAGTATATCACAATTAATAGTAAACAACACACCAGTCCATATAGAAGTACGAATACATTCTTAGGGCCATCATTAACGGTCCTAGATCACTGAAAGTGATTACCATTATTATATGTGAGGTGCCACGCGCTTAAATCCTATGCAGCCTGTGGTACACGCATGCTTGAACAACTTTGCTCTCCCGGCGCTGTACGCCGAGGTTTGGACAACATTTAATAGTATTGGCATAGTTTTCCGGATGTAAGTGAATAAGTTGGGGCCATGAGTTTCCGAACACCTTGTATATACGGTCTATATACATAAACACAGTGTATATGGAGGGGTGAGAGGGAATGTATTTATCTATCATGTATATACAACTTTACTTTACATCTTATAACAACAATATTTGACTCCTTTTCTCAGACTCACTACCTAACACGTTTCACCCAAAGAAACGCCCTCCGATACTATTCGGGTTCACCAAAAACAATCTATTATTTGAAAGATCTACAGGGATACATCTTGTATATAAATATTCAAATAGTATTGATTAGCATTTTGATGGCGGCATATAAAATGAATAATAATAATGGTAATAAACACCATGCTATTAAAACTTTTTTAGGATATGAAGGGTCCATCAATTTTAAGGAGGGGGAAGCGGCCCCCCTCCCCAACCCACATACCTTTCTAAGGCCATGTATAATTTCTTCTTTACTAAATAAACAGGTCTTGTTGGGAGCTCCCTGTGGCGTGTTTGTCAATGTTGTGAAAGAGAGAGAGGGAGTTATCCACAGGCAGGGCCGGTGTGACTGATGACGTCATTGTCCCCATGGCAACACATTGAGGCGGTGGACCACTCACTGGAGTTGCCCGCGACTCTAATAATAGAACAGCAAATTTCAAATTGTTAGTTCGTTTCAATCAAGTTTAGTTTAAGAGTTGGAACCAGAAGGAAATTTGCCCATCACTTTGGTTCAGTTGTACCAAATTAATTGACTTTAATTAAGAACCTGCCAATAAATGATTAACTATTAATGAACAGGAAGATTTTAAATTCAAACAAAGATAGATAACTAAAATACACTGTTTTATAAGTGACGTTATAGTCATTGTTTGTATCCTCATCGGCGGGCACGCGGACTAAACGTCAAGTTCGTCTAGTTCAGTTTGTCAGTGGTGATGGGCAGGTATAGGTTCGAATCACGATCACGTGTAACAAGGATGAATTTTTCTAAATGGTTTCCCACTCTCCTTCCACACATATGTGGGTACACTTAATCTAAATTCTACCTTATTCATACCTACCTTTATTAGTGTGATTACATTCGGATATCCTGTCTGGGGGTCGAGACGTGGTGTGAACACTTGTTATTTACAAAATATCTTGTCTGGGGGGGTTAGACGTGGTGTGAACACTTGTTATTTACAAAATATCTTGTCTGGGGGGGTTAGACGTGGTGTGAACACTTGTTATTTACAAAATATCCTGTCTGGTGGGGTTAGACGTGGTGTGAACACTTGTTATTTACAAAATATCCTGTCTGGGGGGTGATAAGTGGTGTGAACACTTGTTATTTACAAAATATTCTGTCTGGTGGGGTTAGACGTGGTGTGAACACTTGTTATTTACAAAATATCCTGTCTGGGGGGTTAGACGTGGTGTGAACACTTGTTATTTACAAAATATCTTGTCTGGGGTGTGAGACGTGGTGTGAACACTTGTTATTTAGAAAATATCCTGTCTGGGGGGGTGATACGTGGTGTGAACACTTGTTATTTACAAAATATCTTGTCTGGGGGGTGAGACGTGGTGTGAACACTTGTTATTTACAAAATATCTTGTCTGGGGGGGTTAGACGTGGTGTGAACACTTGTTATTTACAAAATATCCTGTCTGGTGGGGTTATACGTGGTGTGAACACTTGTTATTTACAAAATATCCTGTCTGGGGGGTGAGACGTGGTGTGAACACTTGTTATTTACAAAATATCCTGTCTGGGGGGTGATAAGTGGTGTGAACACTTGTTATTTACAAAATATCCTGTCTGGGGTGTGAGACGTGGTGTGAACACTTGTTATTTACAAAATATCCTGTCTGGGGGGTGATAAGTGGTGTGAACACTTGTTATTTACAAAATATCCTGTCTGGGGGGTGAGACGTGGTGTGAACACTTGTTATTTACAAAATATCCTGTCTGGGGGGTGATAAGTGGTGTGAACACTTGTTATTTACAAAATATCCTATCTGGGGTGTGAGACGTGGTGTGAACACTTGTTATTTACAAAATATCCTGTCTGGGTGGTTAGACGTGGTGTGAACACTTGTTATTTACAAAATATCCTGTCTGGGGGGTGATAAGTGGTGTGAACACTTGTTATTTACAAAATATCCTATCTGGGGTGTGAGACGTGGTGTGAACACTTGTTATTTACAAAATATCCTGTCTGGTGGGGTTATACGTGGTGTGAACACTTGTTATTTACAAAATATCCTGTCTGGGGGGTGAGACGTGGTGTGAACACTTGTTATTTACAAAATATCCTGCCTGGGGGGTGATAAGTGGTGTGAACACTTGTTATTTACAAAATATCCTATCTGGGGTGTGAGACGTGGTGTGAACACTTGTTATTTACAAAATATCCTGTCTGGGTGGTTAGACGTGGTGTGAACACTTGTTATTTACAAAATGGCTTACACCACTTGAAATTGAATTTCACAGTTTAAAACTAGTGTATGGTTCTTGAAAAGGTTCTTGAAGAAACATACAAAACATAAAATTATTTATTACAACTCAACATAAACCCCCAGGTTAAAATAAAAGTAGGTCGTTAATGGGTAGGAGAGTTGTTTTTTTCAGAAATTTTTAAATTTACGTTTATGGCAGTGTATAAACAATAAGGTAACGTTTTTATATGCCTTACAAAATTAATTTCCATTTTAATATTATTTTATGTTATTCATTTGGCACAAACAATTTCCTATTTTAAATAAAACTAGGTTCGTTCTGTCCACCCATCACAAATATTTCTAAGAGCTAATGACGCACTCCTTGTTTCGACAGTAAATATTTTAAATAAGTTTCATGCCCATTTCAATGTCTTTTTATTATTTATTAGCAATGTTTCGTGCACTAACTCACGGCTATAATGTATTAATTAAGGAAATAACACGTCTTTACGAAAGTAATAACTAAGCCAACCTTCCTCCCCTCCTGATTGACCGGCCAAGCTAATAGAACCAGCTTTTATCCGGTCAATGTATCACCTGCATTTGGCATCGAGGGACTATTTTACTTTTACCGTGACTATCAATGTGTTAAAGGTATCATTCGAATTGTCGCTGAGATTATTAAACATGGTGTTGAGTGGAATTGAGGGAAATTGGTGGAAACAAGACGTGTTGAGTGACATTGAGAGAGATTGCTGGAAACAAGACGTGTTGAGTGACATTGAGGGACATTGGTGGGAACAAGACGTGTTGAGTGGCATTGAGAGAGATTGGTGGAAACAAGACGTGTTGAGTGGCATTGAGAGAGATTGGTGGAAACAAGACGTGTTGAGTGACATTGAGAGAGATTGGTGAAAACAAGACGTGTTGAGTGGCATTGAGAGAGATTGGTGAAAACAAGACGTGTTGAGTGGCATTGAGAGAGATTGGTGGAAACAAGACGTGTTGAGTGACATTGAGGGAGATTGGTGGAAACAAGACGTGTTGAGTGACATTGAGAGAGATTGGTGAAAACAAAGACGTGTTGAGTGGCATTGAGAGAGATTGTGGAAACAAGACGTGTTGAGTGGCATTGAGAGAGATTGGTGAAAACAAGACGTGTTGAGTGGCATTGAGAGAGATTGGTGAAAACAAGACGTGTTGAGTGGCATTGAGAGAGATTGGTGAAAACAAGACGTGTTGAGTGGCATTGAGAGAGATTGGTGGAAACAAGACGTGTTGAGTGACATTGAGAGAGATTGCTGGAAACAAGACGTGTTGAGTGGCATTGAGAGAGATTGTGGTGAAAACAAGACGTGTTGAGTGGCATTGAGAGAGATTGGTGGAAACAAGACGTGTTGAGTGACATTGAGAGAGATTGCTGGAAACAAGACGTGTTGAGTGACATTGAGAGAGATTGCTGGAAACAAGACGTGTTGAGTGACATTGAGGGAGATTGGTGGAAACAAGACGTTTGAGTGACATTGAGAGAGATTGGTGAAAACAAGACGTGTTGAGTGACATTGAGGGAGATTGGTGGAAACAAGACGTGTTACATTTGACTCGGCTACTTGTCTCCTCAACACGTTGTTGTTAATTTGTTTGATTTGTCGCTGGGTCTTAATAACTATTATGGCTACACATATTAATTAATTATGATAATGGAGGTAGAGGTGAAGAAGGTAAAATTTAGAGTGAGGTCGTGGCGGGAGAATATGAAACTATTTAGGGAAAAAACATCCTCACTACACACGGCTGAAATTTCAACGACAACCTCGAATCACCGGGAAACCAAACTTTATGAGCTTTGATACATCTCAGGGAAAAAACAAACAAATTTAACTTTAAACATCCATTAATTTAAATTATGCTAACTTTTCCAATCAAATCGATACTAGTGCCATGGATTATATTAACGACCGCGAGAAACTTGGGAGAAGCGAGCATGGTCGCATATCTCTTTTGGCAGCCCTTTCGACCTTATTTTAGTACTTCATATAACTACAGATCCTAAGGTCCACCACCTCCATCCCTTCAAAATTCAAGTTTAAATATGACACAGTTTTGCACATCCCTTAAACATAAACAGTCGTATCGTCTCTGGGTTAGGGTGCCAAACGGTGCAAAATAGTTACAAAACGGTGGTATATTTAAATGTTAATTTTGAAAGTGTGTGTGTGTGTGGGTGGGGGGTTAACTTAAGTGATCTAATAAAAACGGCATGCGCTGAAGCAGCTATCTCAATATTTTAGCTATAAATTCACTATTAACTAATAAGTTATATTATTTTAATCTCTGCTATCGACTGTATTGCGTGTATACGTTTGAAAAATACTTTTAACGTTTAATGCGCAGCATTCTACGGTTTATTGTCTTATCTGTTTCCATAAACGGGTTAGTAACTAATGTATAGCTAAAACTGAGCTTACAAACTTGTTATTATGGTGATTACCATAATATTTCTTGTGTGCCAGATTGTGAATCGAACTATTTAAGACATTGTGCTACCCAATACCCAGTACCCACTAGATTGTGAATAATGTTGATTGTTTCTAAAAGTAATAACAAATAATATATTAATGTGAAAAAAATTAGATAAAATTTAAGTTAATAAAATATAATGAATTTATTTAGAAATCAGTTTATCTTATTGGAAATTTTAAACAAATCAAACGCAACAAACACTAGCAAAATGATACAATTAAATGTTTACATACAAGTACATCCTACATATAAGTAACATGTCATAATAATAAATGTAAATATGGCAATGATCGTACTATGCACCAAAGTTTCATGTAAAAGTAAAAGCATACAATAAAAGAATAGCTTATCATGCAGTTTGGAATGTAAAGTTTTAAGAATTGGGGAATTTATTTGATATCTTTGGATACAGAGCGTTGCATAATTTCAATGTCTTATTTTCAAAACGTAATCCCATGCACCTTGGTTTCTTAAATTGGTTCAGGATTAGTTGTTGAGTTATTTCTTTTATACATGTTTTGACATGTAAATAACATCTTCTGGATTGAGTTTTTTTTAAAAGTTTTCAGCGTTGCTAGCTGCACGACCTGGATACTACTTGCATGATAACTTTATCTTCTGTACAATCATACGATCCAATACCTGGATATTACACTAAAAGTAATATCCCAGGGCACTTATACAAATTAATAATTTAGTCCATTAATTATTATTTTTTAGAATATTAATATTATGCTGATTAATAATCTAATCGAGGCTTAATTGTTTCAAATCCAAACTAATATTATGGTAGCATCAATTTTCCCTTGGGAGCCGTTCTAAATTATGTAATGCTAGGTTATATTCATGCATAACGCATAATAGTAGTAAATTGTGTATAGTGTAGGCCTACTATGCTCAAGTCATAATAAAAATACTTAACTCAGATTTACAATAAGACGTAGTGTATAAAATCTTACTTAAATTTAATGTATTTTATTAATAAAAAATATCCTAACCTCTAACCAATAATAGATAATGACTGAAAATACTTCAAAAATATATAGTACTCGTATACCATATAACATATATACCAAGAATAACAACAAGAATAATATCTTACCAGGTAAAATACAATCCATTTCAGTGGGTCTACCCAGAGGTGTTGCGAGATTGAGCGGTCACGTGTCACAATCTCCACAATGTTTTTATTTTGCTATTCCTAAAAAAAATTTACTTACAAAATGAAATCTTTTCATTCGGATGAATCTCACAGAGGTCCAGACGTTCGGATTTATCTATCTCGCAAAAAAACAACAACACAACTAAACTTAAAATGGCGGAAGCTTTGAATATTTGGTGATCACAGAAATGTAAGCGTTTGATAATGAATTTAATAGGGTAGCACAAAAATTTCGTAGACGCGAAATTTTTTTTGAGGTGAGGTAAAATAAATTTATCAAACTGCTCAGGCTCCTGTCTTAGTGTGCTTCAAATCTTATTGAATGCCTAGAATTGACGAGATGGTATATCCTTTTGTGCATCTGTTATAATTGTTGACATAAAGTTGGCTCTACCCTTTTTACCAAATTGTTTCTGTAAATGAAAATCAAAATGCTTCGCATTTTCAACTAAAAGTTTTTGCATGGCACAATTAAAAGATTTTTCTACTACTTAGCTGTATTTAAGGTATATTTAGCACGACGTCTTACTACCCGTATCAGCTATACGCCTATGTACTAGGAAGTTTTAATATAGAGTAAGTGCACCCACATTTGCTTGGAGGGAGAGTGAAAAGCTATTTTGGAAGATCCAGCCTCAGTACACCCGACCGGGATCCAAATCAAATCTCCCTGTCCTCGACAGTCTATTCTAACACAAGAGTAGCACGTTAGACCTTGCGGCCAACCAAAGAAGGTAGGCTGTTGTTAAAATTACCCTAAAGAGGAGCAGACAAACATTTTCTGTGTTAAAAATAAATATATTTATATTATATTATATTGTTACTATTACATACTTAAGAAGATGGAAAATTGAATAAATCCAATATTTATAAAGTTTGATAATTTGAATAGTAATACAAGCAAAACAAAACACTCATATTATATCACAAGGGGAAACACAAATATTGGCAAACTTTTGTGTTGACTCACGTTATTTACATTATTGTGTGCGTCTGGAATGTTACAGTAGCCCCATGGCTTCTTTGGTGCTGACTGACAGCTCACAGCTGACTTCTGATAGCTTTAAAAAGTTACCAGACCAAACTACGTATTCCTACGCCGAACCAGATGATCTGCAAAAACATGTGTCTAGCAGCTGTCACTTCTGACAGTCAAAATTTAGGTATATACCTAAATGTTGACTGTCAGAAGTCAGCTGTGAGCTGTCAGTCAGCACCAAAGAAGCCATGGGGCTACTGTAGATGCTGTTATTCTGGTCATTTATGCTAGTGATAATGTTAACTATTGACTAATAAGATACTTAACGTGCACTGTTGAGACAATTACACTCGTTTTGTAGCATGTCAATCATACAGAGTGAACAGCTACAATTAAAAATAAATATTTTTATAATTTATGCAAGGAAGAAACTATATTAATTGAATCTAACGAGAAGTTTATTTTCTCTGCCGAGATGCAGTCTAAGAAAATTACGTATCTCCCTACATTCAAACACGTGGTTGGTACAAAATATCGTCCTTTTATAAATACTGTACTAGATATCAAAGAAGGGGATTAATATTATCGTATTTATGAATTAAATACCTTAACGCGCATACCTGTTCCCGTTGGATGAAGCCGGTAAAATTATATACATTTGCCATGCTGTCTTCAAGAAAATCTAATAAAGAACATCTATATCACAAATTCTCGTTAAAATAATATCTGATCCTAAATAATATAAATGTAAAGAGAAATATGTTATCTATTAAGTGTTTTAATTGTGGGCAGATGGGTCACTACAAAAGTCAGTGTAGGTCAAAAAACTAGTAGTGCGCCAGCAAAAACATGGGTTGACTGGATAACGCAAATACATGCCATGTACCTTGGATCCTATTATTAGAGTTAATGTTAATGGTGTTTCATGTTTTTCACTTATTGATACTGGAGCAAGTTCATTAAAAAATGAAAACAAGGAAGTCAAAATAATAATTATCCATTTTTAGTATCTATTTTTTCCATAAATGTAGCTTATTGCATACCGGTACCTGTGTAATCTTACGATATTCAATATAAATACAAAATTCAATCAAATATGTTTTTAACAGTCGTATTTTCATAACGATATAGTATAGTCAATTTTCAGTCGTATGCAGTAGGCCTATCTTTACAACTATGATAGCTCGTTAATTAGTCATAAATATGCATTGGTAAAAAAAGGTTGAAAATGAAAGGATGCCTATGCTAGTGGCTATATAAATTATGATTGAATAGTCCCAACGGAATTAAGTTACACTTAGGGCTATTCCACAACATAAAACTTATTTAAGTTATGCCAAATTACTTGGCTAATGTAAATAAGGGGTAAAATTGGCTTTAAATTACTTGTTATTTAGACTTGTAAAGGCCAGTTTGCTTCTGACACCATATGTAACGGTCGTGGGTTTGTGTCGGGCTAAATGTGGAAGGATGGAGACGTTGGCATACCTTGTAACCAAAGTGTTTATTTAATAAAAGCTACATGTGATGTTTAAATTACAAAGTTCTAAGAACAGCGATAAAGGAGCCCCGTCGTCAAGTTGGATTTTGACTCTGTTCGTTGCCCATATCTGGATACTGCCCTAACCGCTTAACCGTTCAACTAGTAGTCGTTCCTCAACAGCGGTTCACACACAAGTCCGTCTTTTATCCGATAAAAAATACAAGGCCATTGCTATCACCGAGACTTGAATCCGTGAGTCTATCATAGAGACGTTGTTAACCTGACGTCAATACGTCACAAACGCATGTAACCACGGCACCCTTTGAATTAATTAATGTTTAACTGTTTGCTGGTGTTAAAGTCTGTGTTCAGAATAGTGTCGATATTTAAATATACAATTGAAAGACCAGGCAATACTAATGAGGAATAGTCCAGCAATAGTATCTTTACAGGCTAGACTCCTGGTAGCTCACCATCAACTATTTGTAAACCCAAAGTTCCTTTTCTAGAAACTTAACCTTTGTATCTCGAACGCCATATGGAGTTATCTCATGCTAGCTAGTTCATTTAACAACGTTGTAACTCTTTAAACTAGGACATTCTAGAATTTGGTATTATCAACTATTATTCTTTTAGATGTTCATTAGGTTAAAGTCTAGTAGCCGCAAGGCAGGAGTAGTGCTATGTGCTGTTGCCTAACCTTAAATTAATAATTGCTTCCAATCTAATTGGCAGTTGTGTTGAGGCAGACGCACCTTCGTAGTAGAATGTCTGTTAGTTCTACTTTACGAGTTACACCCTTTCTTGATATAGACACAACTATACATGTGTTTATCGCAGGTCTAGCCAAGGTGTTTCACACCTAACGTCCTTATTGGGATAACTATGTCTACAGTAACTGATTTAATTTACTATGATAAGCAATGAATGTTTTGGATAATATCTTGTCTAACCATTTGTTATTGGTTCGTCTTGTTTGAATTTAAATAAACTGATTTGTTAAACTTGTATATTTGTCCTTTCCCTTCCTTGTGTATATATTTCATTGTTAATGTATTTGTCACTTCTTCTATCAGTTAGGAGAAGCGGCAATACATAGGGTTGAGCTCAAGGAGAATTTATTGTACACCATTATCATAATCTGGCTGATGAGCTATAAAAAAACTAGACCCAACTCTTCTAGAATTGTTAGAACTCGAGCAGCAATCTACCTTCCAGTCTTTTTTTGTGAAATTATTACATACATATACATACCTGATCACGACATTCCCTTACGGGGTAGGCAAGAAACTGTGAATATAGCTTAAAAAAACATCGTATTTAATCCATCCTCACTAACTTTCTCCACACCTCCCTATCCTTGCATACTCCCTTCTTCAACAACATCCATACACAGGGTCATACATGCTCCTTTATTCTTAAAATTTAAGATTTATCTTTTCACATATTCTTTCAAGTTTTTCCACATACATTTCTTAGATATCTCATTCCAATCGCATTCACCTTGCTCTTGTGTTTCTCCTGACAAACCCACGCTTCACATTTATAAAACAATGTTGGTGCTAACACATTTTCTTTGAAATAGTTTACATACATCCAACCACCCTCCGTGATGCATTCAGTTGTCTGTCAATGTCACCATCCATTCTTCCAATTTTACAGAACATTCTGCCCAGATACACAAAATAATTCACTTGTTATAACATTTTTCCATTTATACTAAGTTGACAATCATTTCCTGATCCGTCCTTATTAAAAACCAATACCGTACCTCATTTTTGTAGAAATTATACGAATATTCATTCTATCTGTCGCCACACTCAAACGATTTAATGCATTTTGCAAGTCACTTTCGCTCTCAGCCATTAATACGTCATCATATACATATGACAGACAGCATTCTCACATTCACATTGTCCAATTTTACACCAACCGCGTCCTCACAAGCATCCCTCATACACTTACCCATGAACACATTAAACAACCATGGGGACAAAACACAACCTAGTCTATCCCCCTGTCCAATGTCAAACCATTCACCCAAATCTCTATCCACCCTAAAGCACACTTTACTTCCACCATACACCACTATAGTTGAATTTACTAACCAAGCATCCACACCAAACTCACTAAGAACATTCCATTACATACTCCTATTCACCCGATAGTACGCTTCATTCAGAGCAACGAATACACAATAATCTTTCTTCCCTATGGCCATACATTTCTTAATAACTTGTACTAATGCAAATATCTGGTCCATGCAACCTCTACCTGACATGAAACCATATTTCACAAAAACCTCTTCGATTGAAAATTCTGTACTGTTATTCAAAAATATCCACGTATAGAATGGCTATAGTGGTTTGGTTCATATCAGAGCTATCTAGTGTAGCATCGACAATTTTTGAAAAATATTTAGCATGCTGGATTTAATTGAGAATAGATTTTTGTACAATGATCGACTTAATGATAATGAACTCATTCTTTATGTTTGTGGAGAGATAATATATTTTCATGTGCCTCTGATTCTTTCATGTCTTTGCTAGATAGCGTGGCCTGTGTACATTTGTTATAAACTTCATCTTCTTTCAAACCTGTCGGTGGGTGTATTTTTGTGTTTGGGATAGTAAGCAAACTAAGAGTTAACATCAAAAGTGTACATTTGAGATGTGAGACTTGAGATTTTTTACATAACGTCAAGATGAATAAAAATTTTGTATTTGTTGGGTGCCACTCCTAGGACCCAGGAGAAAATAATAATGATAAAAAGACTTTACCTTGGCTAAATTTGACGGAAGCACAATGACTCTTAATACTCAAAACCACTAGGTGTGCTCGAACACCCTTTTTTCTTTCGGATATTACAATGTTAATGATAGTGACACTACCTTACCTACAACAATGGCGTAGTGTAAATATCTATAGGAGTTTGAAAGCATACTTAAAACAAAACATGAACAATCTAAATAAAATTCGATTGTTGAAATAGAATGTACTTATTTAGACTACAATAAAAATATATAAAAAACAATTATTGAAACTTTTGTGGGTTTATTATTGTTTCCTTTTTTTTTTTACCACATCCCAATCCTACCTAAGGAATTCCTAATAAGTATAATTCTAATTTGACAAAAATAAAAATTAAATATATGGTATTACCTATATTCTTAAACCAAAAATTTATCACTTAAAATAACAATCTCTGAACATGATTGAATTTAGGAGCTTAGAACATATAACACAAGAGTAAAAGAAAGATAATATAGGCTGAACTTATATGTGATAATAGTTTTGAGTAAAACAAAAAAAGGTAGTATTGTTGATGAAGAGAAGAAAAAATCAATATAATTAGTATTTAGACATAAAATAAGATATTAATTAATTCTATGGAATAGATTATTTAAAACAATGTTATACGTAGTTCCTTCTGTCCTTTTATTTTATTGAATGGATATAAATAGTATTATTTGTCAGGCCGGCAACACATCGTGTTAAGCTGCAGCCGAACTTTTATGTGCTTAATTTCAAACGAAAATAAATTGGAAACTATTTACAAAAATTAGAAAAATATAGGTAGGGTGGAAAATAACGTTACACTATTGAAAATCAATGCTAGGTGCGTCTTTTACAACTAATCGCCATTAGGTAATTTTTTTTTCTGGAAAGGAGTTTGTTCAAAATGGTTATTTATTAAGTTTTTTGAAATATAGATAATATTATATATATATATATATAGTTTTGCTTTATTAAAGAAAATCCTGTTATATAAGTTAACTGATGAATTATTTTTGTAAAATTTGAATTCTTTACACATTAACTCTAACAATTTTGTTCAAAATTTGTATTGGGGGACTATTTTACATGATCAATAGTAATATATGTTTATTTTTATAAGATAAAATATTTTAAGAATATCTTAGGTTACAACATATTTGAAACTTAGCGAAATTGCCTTTGAAAATTAATTTCAAAATGGATATTTGGGAATAGTTTTTCGTAATAAATATGAATGCAATTTTAGTGTAGCTTACATACGATTTATTAAAAAAAAAATTAAATTTGTTAAAATAGCTAGATGAACAATTTGGTTTAAAATTAAACCACATATAAAACGTTTTTATTAAGATGATTTTTGGTTTTTATAAGGAAAATTTACTTAAGATAAGTTTATTGAAAACACATTTTCCAAAAAAAATTTCTTAACTATTACACAATATGAGAAATTTATTCAATTTTGTCCTACATCAGCATTTATATTTATCAATACAACCTGAAACTACTTATTCCTTTAATTTAATCTTAACTCAATTACTTGTGTCCAAATTTAAAAAATATTATGGAATAAATAAATTATATATTTTCATATATTTTCACTACCATAATTTAATTGTTTTAAAGAACTACTGAATATGACCAATTAAGGTTATTTCGCTAAAACTGAAATATTATTTGAAAGTACTTGGTATCCTCAGAGTAGGATAAGTATGTGAGATTATGATTATTCAAATTCCTTCAGTAAATTTAGGCCTAGCACAAAACGATGGCCAGACAACTGGTATGTGGTTAGCACCTATATTGTAAGTACTGAAATATGCATCAACAATACGTACCATTTTGTTAATAACCATTTTATATTGTACACTAACAAAATACAATTTCTTGTTAAAATGAAAATGGAATGTTTGCTTACGTTATTCTGTCCACAGTTTTAATTAATTTATTTCGTTTTCAGCTCAGCGTGGATAGTTTCATTTGGAAACATTCCTTGCACTATTGCTGGCAAGTTCAAGCACTCAATCACACAACAAACTTTTTTAAATAATTATTCTTGGTTAGTAATTAGTACTGCATAGTAAATTATATGTCACATGACCTAAAATCAGCTTTAATCTTGGAGTAGAACAGAGTTATACCACCAGGGCTGCGCTTGAGTCTAGTGTGGACTAGAATAACCTAGATATAATGAGTACTCGCAGTACGCCATTGTGGGGTTGAAGTCAGAGTCTACAATGTATTCTTATGGAGAAAATTAAATTTAAAAAATTAATAAAGTCCATTTGTACTATTGAATAAATTATAAATCAACCATTTATAAAATCAGAATAGCTTTAACTTCACAAAAAATAAGAGGAAAGTTTTGTAAATTTGTACAACTCTTAGTAATCTCTGATAAAAATCGTAAGCTTTGGCGGGAATTCAAATTAAAGAGACCTTAAAAACTAACGTTTAGGCAATATAAAGTGACAATTTATATTACTTAAACATTAGCTATTATTAGATATATTATTTACTAATATAATATTAGTGTTATTATTTAAATATATAACTATATATTAAATATATATAGGATAGATATACCTATATTATGTGTATAACATTATATTTACTTATATTATGTATATATAATATATAATCATATAATAAATATTTTTATGATATGATTGTATTTATATTATATAATTTTTTATGATAAAATTATATATATTATATAATTTTTAATAACATTGATAGCTTTTATATTTTATTAAAAATAAGCACTCTTGAAACATTATGAAAAAACATCTGCTTGGTAGCCGCATCGTCTCAGGCATCACTCTCGCTATAAACTATAATGTCGAAAACAGGAAGATTTGGGTTGAGTTAGAATCCTAGTTGGGTGTACAGAGGGTGGTTTTCACTCTCTCTCCACGCAAATGCGGGTACACTTACTCTAAATTCATTTTTCTTCATCCCTAACTCATTACCCTAATTAGTACATGTGTGTATAACCTTAACAGGTGGTAAGATGTGGTGCTAAATATATTTTTGCTTATTAATTAAATCTAAAGATTATTATATTATTTTGGTCCACTCATTATTCACAGAGTAGCTTAATTTGTTACGAAATATTTAGAAAACCAGTTAGAATTTGATGAAGCATCAAAGAAAAATAGCTCATAAAAAATTAAAAGATAAATATAAAATAACACATAAATAAAATTAAGTTGCAGACCAATATTATCATAAAGTTAAGCTTTGAAGTAAACAAAGCAAAAGCCAGTACACCTTCAAAATGGAGGCCAAACTTCTTGTTTGTTTGGATATTAGCACCGCCATAAGACGGAACGGCTAGCAAGTACTTTCTAGGAACGCATCGAGGTTGTTACTCTAGTGTGGACCTCTCTGTTCAATAAAGCAAACATTAAACTATGTTTTATAACTATTTGCAATAAATGAATCAAACTATTATACCATGATAAGATAAATATCTTAAAACAATACAAAAAACTGTAATTACAACATTAGACCAATGCCAGCTTTTTGATACTATTTGGCCTATATTAACTTTGAGGTTCTTGAAATCTTACCACTTTCCTTTTCTTGTTACATTTTTGTTTCATTTTGAATATATGATATAAAGCACAGGATGAAATTATAGCAACCACAACAATAATCCCAGTTATGATACACGCACATCCTAAGACGCTAGCGTTACTTTTAAGGTAATGTTCAGTTCCCTTCAGACATCCAGTTTGGAAGTACAGTCGGTTCGTTATGCACGCCACTTCCTTGGTTTTGTTTCTGTCGACGCAGCAACTAGTCGGCACATAGCTTCTCCATTCGGCAAAGGAATACACTCCGCAGCATCGTAACACTTTCTGTAGCACATCCCATGCGAGTCTAACTCTCAAGTCATGATAGTACACTTTCATGCTGGATCTCATTTCCCCTTCTATTGCATTGCGAACGTACTTTCTCATAATGAAACTGAGGATTCCTCCAACCATTATAGTAAAGAAGATCAAGCAGAGTATTAATATGTACAGACCTAACAGACATTTGATTTCCTTGATCACCCCACAACACCCCAGAAGAGCAACAGCGGTGGCAGATACTCCACATGCACACAGGATGTATGCCAGAGTCGTATACATTGTAGAAACCCAAGTCCCTAGAAACCGGTCCATGGTAGAAGCGTCAATCAGGGCCCATATAGAAATACCTAGAGCCAGAAGGCCGGATATCAAAAATACAATGTTCGTACTGAGCACTACAAATTTGACCAATTTTTCCCATTTCAAGATATTATCAGGCGTAGTGTGCGAATTTATTCTTAAATTTGGTTCTGCATGATTATGAGAAATCACCGATGAAGGTATATAACTTTCACTTATAGTAGAAAAAGAACGTAGGAATTTGGTGTTTATCTGAAACATTTTTTTTTTTTTTTTTAGATTTTAAAATACACTGGTAGTATATATTTTGAAGTAAGGTATATCTTAAAATTTTATATTCTTATGCAAATTATAAAATTGCATTTTTACACTGACCAATTTTATTTATAATAATACATTAACCTTATATTTAAAGGTTTACATTGTTAATTTTATAGCTTGTTATGGATTATCAATAATACCACCATCAGTAAATTAAAATAAAACATACCTCTAAGCAAAACATTATTTAATAGAATAATTTTATTTTGGTATCATTAACCATGACTTGGGTCGAAAAACTTATTTTTCGCAATAATCGTAACTTGAAAATAAGAAGGCATTGGAAATACTGGTTGTCTTATTTATGATGACGATGATTTATTTTAAATACATATTATCGATAATAGATACAAGAATAACAAAGAAGATTTAATTCTACAATTTATTGTTTTGTGCTTACTTGCTCCACATTAGGAAGTACAATTATAACACAAATGATTACGTTTGGGGATTAATTATTAACTAAATGGTTCAATAGATTGAATAAGCTAAATTGGCAAGTAATTAAAAAACTTACAATATACATAATTTATAGCTAAATATTATAGAAAACTTGATTTGTTTGGTTATTATTAAAAGTAGAAGAATAAAATTAGCTATATTAAATTTAAAGCATTAAAATTGGTAAATAGAAGGAAATGATTTAGTAAATTTGAATGGTAATGGTCACTAAATAGATACATAAAATGTTTAAAAAGATGTATTCAAATATTTTGATTAACATTTTTATTTCTATTATTTCCTTAAAAATTAATGTAATTTTAATACATTCAATCATCAAGATTTCCTATTAAATAAAACATTTTAACAATAAATTTAGCAAATAATATACAACACAGTAAATATGCTGTTAATTAAATATATATTATTTGAAATATGATATTAAATTTATATTTAAAATAACTGTATATTTCTTATCAGTTAATGAAAATGCTTATTAGCAAGTCGTCATAGCTGTTGCAGATATTGCTATATTCAAAGGGAAAAGGGAGCAATCATCATCCAACATACAAGAAAGATAAAGTTATTTTATAAATATTTAATACATTTTATTTTACAAATAAAATTAAATTTTTTGTTCACAGCACGTAATAGTGTTGTAACTTATTTGTTAAATCATTTTTTAACTTTTAATTCAGTATTATAATCAATTTAATATATTAACATCTCATTAGTTTTTAAGGAATTAAAATAAATCTTAAATTTATTTAATTATTTTAAATAATCTTTACGTCTGATTTTTAAATAATTTACGTATCTATGTTTTAACCAATACTTTACAATAGTTTTTTAAGAGAATTTCATCATTAATTCCATCAATTTTAATGATTAAAACAAATTTTAAAGCTATTCTTTAGATCGAAAAAAAAAAACCCCACCTGGCCACGGGAATCAAACCCCAGATATTGGGCTTAATTCTACAATGTTCTGACTTTTGAGCTATCCAGGAATCGTCCAATTTCCAGAGTCATACTGCCCTCATATTTTAAGGCAGAGACTATGATGGACGTGTGGAAATCGTCACCTACAAGTGTGTATTCAAATAAGATCACGAACTATCAGATAATGCAGCCATCTTCGACTCTCGAGGCTTTTGCTTCCAATATTATAATACAACTGTACGAATGCACATCACTCTATTATATTTGTTTGTTAAGGTTATAGCCGCATATTATTTGAATATAAAAAATACACCTGGGCAGGGAATCGAACCTGGGACCTTAGACTTAGCACCTCATTGCTTTGACCACTGAACTCTCCAGGGACTATTACAAATATATATTAATGTCGTAACATTAAAATCTCAAAATTGAACTCTGGATAATAAGGGGGGGAGGGGAAGGGTACGGACATTTAAGTAGTAAATACATGTAATTCATGTTTTAATTTTATTTTATGTCTATAAGTGGGGGCTGGTGAAATGTGGTGGGCTCAGAAATTTCCAAAACTAAAAGAATAAACTACTTATTAGTGTGGTATAAGATTAAAATTGGTCGGGCAGGTGTAAGGACCACCTCAAACCGCAATTAAGCTCTGGAAATTCTTAAATTTCAAAATGAAGGGCTAGAAAATTAAAGGGTCTCCCTCAATATTAAAAAACCACTCTGTTTGGTATAGAAGAAAATTAAAATATTTTATTAAAAGTAAATGGACAAACCCAAATAACCAGAAGAGAATCATATTTAAAATCTAAAAGTGGGTTACGTAAAATTGTCATGGTTGGAAATTTCCAAAACAAAATATTACTAACCACGTATCGTTGTGGCAAAAAATTGAGATTTATAAAAAGTGAGAATAAACCATCTCAAAATCCCAAAATTGTTTAAATTTGAAATTAAAAAATGTGAGTGATGACTGATGAGGCTGAAGGTCATGAAATGGGCAGTAAGAATACACTTCCAAACCTAAATTTCCAGTTTTATAGAAACATAAAAACTCCTTTCATAATGCTAGATATTATAAATTTTTCAGAAAGCTAGAGAAGTATAAAAGTTTTTAAAAGTTTTAAATTATAGATCTGGGTTTAAGGTTAGCTAATAATTTCAAAAACAAAGGGTGGTAGAAAATTTTAATTCTTTCAAGCAGTTAGGACTACCACCCCAAGTAATTAAACTACAAAAAATAGTGAAAATTTAACATTTTAAATTGGGTCCCAAGAAATGGTGGGCTGAGCTCTTTCTAAACTTATAGAAAAAAATCTTCTCGGTGTGGATTATAATGTAGGTATATACTCCTTCCCGGATATCTTAATGTCTGACTGGATGGAAATTAAAAATTGAAAATCGAGAAATGTAAAAGCTTGAAATTAGTACAAATAATGTAAAACATTATTTACGGTGTAGTTGAAAATTGAAATTTGGCAGTAACGTAAAATAAAATAAAATCAGACGACCAAATAAGTCTCAAGATTTCAAAATGGAAATGTGGGAACAGAAATTGACTGGGGTTAGGATAAGTATCTCTAAATCTCTTAAAACCCATTAGAAAATCTACCTTTAATTGGGGTGGAAAATTTAAATTTGGCAAAATGGTAAAAGGAAATACCCAGATCGTATAAAGGTTTACATGTTTGGAATTTCAAATTAAGGGCCCGGGAAATTAATGAAAGGTAAGGCGCAGCCTCAAAATTGCTCAACTAATAGAAAAAAAAACCCTTGGTCAATGTATAGAGAGTTATAATTTTGTATAGGCAGACGAAAAATCTAGAAATAAAAAACATAAATTAAAGATTATCTTAAAGGGGATCCATAACGTTGCGATTATATATCATGGCATGATTCTTATTTATTCCATTTGTTTCTATAGTAGTCTAGTGTATCATTTTAAACTCTTTGGTAACAGTTCTGGTCCTTTATCCAACACAATTTTGTAACAATGTATATTATTTCGTCTCATTTATCTTATGATCATACAAATATTGCGTTGTTAATGGATTGCGCTTGTTTGTGCACTCAGTTTAAGGGCTAGGTAATATCTTGTTTAAAATATTTATTTTATTTTAATTTTTTGTATGCCATAGCTGGTTTTAGTTTGTTATAGTTCAGGATTTTACAAGGAAGAACTTTAAATATGTTGATAGCCGATTGCTGTACGCTGAAATTTGATATAGTTTATTAAACTTAACCGTTAGAAGAACGGGTCAAACTGCTATTAACGTTATACATATTAAGTATGAAGAAAAAATCCATCAAACAGTTTTTTCTGTAGGCCCAGGAACAGACCGACATAATTGTGAGACCAATTACTCTGTATATGAGAAATAAAAACTAACTTTGGTGCATAATACTGACTACAGACAACGGCTAAGTAATCAACCCGCTGGTCTTCATGGTCTCATGTACGTGCTGTCATGATCATTACTGTTTTTAGTTATTTACTATCGTGTGACGTCAGGTGTTGCCACTGACGTCATCACTGTGTCGATACACAGTGTTACGTCAAGATTAATTCCCCTCTTAAAGGGATAGACTACTGTGTTGAAAGATAAATACCTATATTTCTCGCATCTTTTCTGAGATGTAGGATATTCATGGCTACTTTGTGTTAACGAGTATGTCCTTGTGGCTTATTAACTATTTTGAATTAATTGAAGAGTTTTGAGCAAATTTGGAAATTATATTGACCCCCACAAGAGCATATTTGTTTCTAAAAGTTTAAAAACGGATAATTGTGAAACCAGTGCTGTTAATATTAAAACTCACGCACACACCCAAACTTGTGAGCACATTTGACGCTATAAAAGTGACAAGAAGCGTTATTATTGTTTTATTCCTGCAGCCTTTACACGAAGTATGTCTGAACGTTTGAAAGCTAAAACTGATTTCTTAATATTTCAACCATACTCGATACTGTACAATAATACACACTTATGACAATAATAATATATTTTGATGAGATTTGGTCACTGGGGCTCATATTTACATGGCCAAGGGGACGTCTCATCAAGAGAAAATTATGGGTATTACTATGCCACCAACAGGCCCGTAATCAAGGTGGATGTCCATGGGGTCAGGACCCCCTTACCGAAATTTAAAGTAGATTAAAAAAATTATATATATATATATATATATATGGTATGCTCTCTTGGTGTGAGAAGTGGAAAGGCAAGAAACAATCTGACATACAAAATGGGATTATGACTACTATGGATGCATGCAATAAGTACTTCTATCCTACATCTGCTGTGAGTCCTAGCTACTTTACCCTTCTGTGTGTCCTAGCTACTTTACCCTTCTGTGTGTCCTAGCTACTTTACCCTTCTGTGTGTCCTAGCTACTTTACCCTTCTGTGTGTCCTAGCTACTTTACCCTTCTGTGTGTCCTAGCTACTTTACCCTTCTGTGTGTCCTAGCTACTTTACCCTTCTGTGTGTCCTAGCTACTTTACCCTTCTGTGTGTCCTAGCTACTTTACCCTTCTGTGTGTCCTAGCTACTTTACCCTTCTGTGTGTCCTAGCTACTTTACCCTTCTGTGTGTCCTAGCTACTTTACCCTTCTGTGTGTCCTAGCTACTTTACCCTTCTGTGTGTCCTAGCTACTTTACCCTTCTGTGTGTCATAGCTACTTTACCCTTCTGTGTGTCCTAGCTAAAGGTTTGATTTTGGTAGGAAGAACAGTAGAAGTTAGATACTAAAGTTACTAAAACAATTTTAATATATTCATACATCAAGTCGTGTTATCTGCAGTTGTCACTTTCGATAGATATTATCAATACCTATAAAATAACACAAATAAAATAGTAAAATGTCATCAATATTGGTCGCAAATAAATAAATTTGAATTTACTCTACTGTTCTTCCAACCAAAATCAGCGTATACTTTACCTGTTTCAACGGCTGAGGTCGAGAGGTCATTTTCCTCGTTGAAAAGGATTAAGACCTACTTGAGAAACTCGATGTGCAATAAACGATTGACTGGCCTGTCAATGATGTCAATTCACTACCTAGTGCCTTTCACACCTGTGGACGTTTTGGATGTCATGGCCAAGAGAGCTAACAGAGACTACTATTGTAAAAGTGATAGATAGTAATGCATGAACACTTTTCCTTACACATAGTAATTTCATTAGTTGTACTTGGTTAGCTACTTTTAATTATGTTAATTTAATATGGTAAATTCATTTAGAAAATTTGTTGCTATCTGCTTTTCCAATAGACTAAAATACAATCTGAATTTATTGAAAACGCAAAAAAGTTTCATTTAAAATTTCTAAAAACTTTAAACAAAGTCAGAAATAATGGGGTTTACAAAAAGTCAGGGTGGGGGTAGCATATCATTGGATAACACCATCCAAGATTAAATCCTGGCTACGTGCCTGCCACCGAGCTATCTGCTGGTATAATTTAGGATAACCTACCTGCATTGGCGTGGAGGGAGAATGGAAAATAATGTAGCTTTACCCTCAGTACTTCATGGAGGATTTGTACCTTGGCCTGGGACATCCACACCAATGGTGCTGGATAGTGTTTAGACAAAAGTAATAAATAAACAGACAAGCTATCAAGCCTATGAATGTCCCCCCTTTAAATGAGTTATAGGAACAACATTGTAAAATTTCTCTTAAATGGTAAGCTGGGGGGGTCCTCATATATATTTGTGTGTGTGTCCAGCCTGACTAGACGTTAGACATACACGTGTTAACTCCTCTAGCGCCATTGCACCGAGGAATATTTTAGAGAGGAGTTCTCACTTCTACTAATTACAAAAAAGGGTTTAATTAAATTATTACAATGTATTTAAATTGGTACAAAAACTACAAAATTAAATCAAAACAACTCTTTTATTTATTTATTGTTGTTAAACACTTAGAAATTAAAACTACTTTAAATACAACAATAAATGTTTAAATATTAAAACAATATTTACGAGTATATTATCTGGTTCATAGAACCAATTAAAACATTAGGTATATTGTTTAACCAACAAATTTGGCTCTATCTACTTATGTACACAATATTTATAGCAATAATAATAATAATAATAATAATAATAATAATAATAATAATAATAATAATAATAATAATAATATAATAATACAATGACTGTGTAGCATTGAATAAGTTATACCAAGTTTGCTAAACATTTAAAACTCTTTATTTGGTCAAATTTGATTAGTTACGTAATTTACGAGTTGGCCAATAAGTACTTTAGCGTTGTGGAGTGTAGCCCATGGGTGTATTCTATTCTTATTAAATCAGTGTAATGCGCATTGCATTTTAAAATATCTCACGGCGAAGGAGTGTTCAGTAAAATTGCCAACGTGTATAAAACTCTTTAAATCCTCTATGAATAACAAGAATTCAACTTAATGATCTCACCCCCCTCCCCTGCGCCCCCCTCCACATTCGGATTATCAATATTTGATCCCACTGATAAGAGTTTGATTTTATTGGCAACGAACAAACAAACAAACAAACAAACAAACAAATAGACACACACTCATTCTCAAAATTGTTTAGTTAGTTTCCCACTTCAGAAAAAATAAACCCTAATAACAATTTAGGCTGTCAGACATACCTTGGAGTTTTACTGTTTAGATAAGAATTAAATTAAAATAAGCACATATTATATAAATCCAACCTTTTTTTATCTAGATATTTATTTAACTTTCTAAACACAGTATGTTAATGAATTATCTACTCTAAAAATAACTTATTCTAGAATAGTAGTGCAATCTGAGACCCAGATACCAGATTTGACACTTAACTTTTTCCCCCCAAATTTAACAAGTGTATAATTAAACTATAAATAGTAATTCCATGATTTCAAATCATTACAGTTCACGAGTTATAAGGAGTAAGACCTAATATTTTATTCTTTTCTCATATCATTGTTAAGGTAAACTAGTATGTGGATGCAAATTAGTGTAATTAGACATTCATTTGAGTTGCGCAGAGTAAAACATTTATCAAATTAATAATATAAATATTTAAATGAAGTGGTAGTACACAACACGCATAAAATAACAAGTATAATCCCTTATAAACTAGTGAAATGTTTTGATTTGAAATAATTGAATCACTATTCATATCTTACCCTTCATAAATACGACTACACTTGTTAAAATTTTGCGGTATGTTGAGGATAGAATGACCATAACACCATAACACTCCGATAACGGGTGGAACATATACACAAATAATTAAGTTTATATTAAACTAGCCCCCTTCCCCGTAAAAAAATATTGTAAAGAATCCTGTAAAACAAAGCTTCAAATCATCCATCATGTCAATATAAAGACAAAATTCTTTTTTACTTTTTTTGAAAATACAGTCCTACCATCACTGTATAGGCCCCTCCCTCTTTTTATCCTCTCTCATATTTTCATCTCATTCCTCTTGCCTCACACCACCACCCCCCCCACCACCAACCCTACTTTCCGTTCAACAACTTTTTTTCCCAACGACTATATAATATACTATACATTTTTATGAGGAATAAATTAAATTTTCAAAATAAAATATAGCCTATGTTACTCGCTGATAATGTAGCTTTATATTGGTGAAAGAATTTTTAAAATCAGTCCAGTAGTTTTTGAGTCTATCCATTACAAACAAAAAAACAAAAAATCAAATCAATCCTCTTTATAGTATAGTATTAGTATAGATAAATACAATCGTCCTTTAATATACAAACAAATAATCACATAATCCTATTATGAAAGTTTTTTAAGTGTACATTTTAAAGTCAAAGCTGATTTTAGTTTTACTTTTTTTTTTTTATTACACCAAATAAAGTAAACTTATAATTTTACTTTTATTGTAAAAATAAAATTCCTTTAAAAGCATTTACTTCTTTAGCAACCCTTTAACTCATTTTGAAAACTTTAACAAATACATTTTCCAAACTTTAAAATGCTCAAAGATACACTGTTAGATTATATTTATACAAGATTACCAATGAATAGTAGTTTTTGAATTATTTTCAAAATATCAGTAATAATATTTTTATCACATTTTGTATAAAACATCAACACACTGAGAGTGTTTTCAGAGCTAGTGTAGTGTTTGTGGGCTATCTGTCCAACTAGCTCACCACTAAATATCAACCATATTTTCAGAGCTAGTGTAGTGTTTGTGGAGCTATCTGTCCAACTAGCTCACCAATAAATATCAACTCATGTGTTCAGAGCTAGTGTAGTGTTTGTGGGGCTATCTGTCCAACTAGCTCACCACTAAATATCAACTCATGTGTGAAGAGCTAGTGTAGTGTTTGTAGGGCTATCTGTCCAACTAGCTCACCACTAAATCAACGATACTGAGAGTGTTTTCAGAGCTAGTGTAGTGTTTGTGGGGCTATCTGTCCAACTAGCTCACCACTAAATATCAAACTCAATATTTTCAGAGTAGTGTAGTGTTTGTAGGGCTATCTGTCCAACTAGCTCACCACTAAATCAACGAGACTGAGAGTGTTTTCAGAGCTAGTGTAGTTTTTGTGGGGCTATCTGTCCAACTAGCTCACCACTAAATCAACAACACTGAGAGTGTTTCAGAGCTAGTGTAGTGTTTGTGGGGCTATCTGTCCAACTAGCTCACCACTAAATCAAAACACGAGAGTGTTTCAGAGCTAGTGTAGTGTTTGTGGGGCTATCTGTCCAACTAGCTCACCACTAAATCAACGAGACTGAGAGTGTTTTCAGAGCTAGTGTAGTGTTTGTGGGGCTATCTGTCCAACTAGCTCACCACTAAATCAACGGACTGAGAGTGTTTCAGAGCTAGTGTAGTGTTTGTGGGCTATCTGTCCAACTAGCTCACCACTAAATCAACGAGACTGAGAGTGTTTCAAGCTAGTGTAGTGTTTGTGGGGCTATCTGTCCAACTAGCTCACCACTAAATCAACGAGACTGAGAGTGTTTTCAGAGCTAGTGTAGTGTTTGTGGGCTATCTGTCCAACTAGCTCACCACTAAATCAACGAGACTGAGAGTGTTTTCAGAGCTAGTGTAGTGTTTGTGGGGCTATCTGTCCAACTAGCTCACCACTAAATCAAAGAGACTTAGAGTGTTTTCAGAGCTAGTGTAGTGTTTGTGGGGCTATCTGTCCAATTATCTCACCACAAAATCAAAGACTAAGAGTGTTTTCAGAGCTAGTGTAGTGTTTGTGGGGCTATCTGTCCAACTAGCTCACCACTAAATATCAACTCATTTTTATGTAGTAGTGTTTGTGGGCTATCTGTCCAACTAGCTCACCACTAAATCAACAACTGAGAGTTTTTTCAAGCTAGTGTAGTGTTTGTGGGCTATTGTCCAACTAGTCACCACTAAATATCAACTCATGTGTTCAGAGCTAGTGTAGTGTTTGTGGGCTATCTGTCCAACTAGCTCACCACTAAATATCAACTCATGATTTCAGAGCTAGTGTAGTGTTTGTGGGGCTATTTGTCCAACTAGCTCACCACTAAATATCAACAGTATGAAGTTTTCAGACTAGTGTAGTGTTTGTGGGGCTATCTGTCCAACTAGCTCACCACTAAATACAACGACTGAGAGTTTTTCAGAGCTAGTGTAGTGTTTGTGGGGCTATCTGTCCAACTAGCTCACCACTAAATATCAACTCATGTGTGAAGAGCTAGTGTGAGTGTTTGTGGGCTATCTGTCCAACTAGCTCACCACTAAATATCAACTCATTTTTCAGAGCTAGTGTAGGCTAGTGTAGTGTTTGTAGGGCTATCTGTCCAACTAGCTCACCACTAAATCAACGAGACTGAGAGTTTTTCAGAGCTAGTGTAGTGTTTGTGGGCTATTGTCCAACTAGCTCACACTAAATATCAATCATTTGAAGAGCTAGTGTAGTGTTTGTGGGGCTATCTGTCCAACTAGCTCACCATAATATCAAACTCATAGTGTTCAGAGCTAGTGTAGTGTTTGTGGGGCTATCTGTCCAACTAGCTCACCACTAAATCAACGAGATGTAGAGTGTTTTCATGAAAACTAGTGTAGTGTTTGTGGGGCTATCTGTCCAACTAGCTCACCACTAAATCACAAACTAATGTTTTCAAGCTAGTGTAGTGTTTTGTGGGCTATTGTCCAACTAGCTCACCACTAAATACAACTCAATTTTCAGAGCTAGTGTAGTGTTTGTGGGGCTATCTGTCCAACTAGCTCACCACTAAATAATCAACATGAGTAGTGTATTCAAGCTAGTGTAGTGTTTGTGGGGCTATCTGTCCAACTAGTCACCACTAAATCATCAACTCATAGAGTGTTTCAGAGCTAGTGTAGTGTTTGTAGGGCTATCTGTCCAACTAGCTCACCACTAAATCAACAACTGAGAGTTTTTCAGAGCTAGTGTAGTGTTTGTGGGGCTATCTGTCCAACTAGCTCACCACTAAAATAATCAACTGATGTATTCAGAGCTAGTGTAGTGTTTGTGGGGCTATCTGTCCAACTAGCTCACCACTAAATATCAACTCAAGTGTTCAGAGCTAGTGTAGTGTTTGTGGGGCTATCTGTCCAACTAGCTCACCACTAAATAACAACTGAGATGTTTTCAGAGCTAGTGTAGTGTTTGTGGGGCTATCTGTCCAACTAGCTCACCACTAATATCAATCATGATGTTTCAAGCTAGTGTAGTGTTTGTGGGCTATCTGTCCAACTAGCTCACCACTAAATCAACAGATGAGAGTGTTTTCAGAGCTAGTGTAGTGTTTGTGGGGCTATCTGTCCAACTAGCTCACCACTAAATATCAACTCATATTTTCAGAGCTAGTGTAGTGTTTGTGGGGCTATCTGTCCAACTAGCTCACCACTAAATCAACAACATGAGAGTGTTTCAGAGCTAGTGTAGTGTTTGTGGGGCTATCTGTCCAACTAGCTCACCACTAAATAACATCACTGAGATGTTTTCAGAGCTAGTGTAGTGTTTGTGGGGCTATCTGTCCAACTAGTCTCACCACTAAATCAACAACTAATGTTTCACGAGCTAGTGTAGTGTTTGTGGGCTATCTGTCCAACTAGCTCACCACTAAATCAACGATACTGAGAGTGTTTTCAGAGCTAGTGTAGTGTTTGTGGGGCTATCTGTCCAACTAGCTCACCACTAAATAATCAACCTAATGTTTCAGAGCTAGTGTAGTGTTTGTGGGGCTATCTGTCCAACTAGCTCACCACTAAATATCAACTCAATGTTCAGAGCTAGTGTAGTGTTTGTGGGGATATCTGTCCAACTAGCTCACCACTAAATCAACAACATGAGAGTGTTTCAAGAGCTAGTGTAGTGTTTGTGGGGCTATCTGTCCAACTAGCTCACCACTAAATATCAACTCATATTTCAGCTAGTGTAGTGTTTGTGGGGCTATCTGTCCAACTAGTTCACTACTAAATATCAACTCATATTTTCAGAGCTAGTGTAGTGTTTGTGGGCTATCTGTCCAACTAGCTCACCACTAAATCAAAGCAGACTGAGAGTGTTTTCAGAAATAGTGTTGATGTTTGTGGGGCTATCTGTCCAACTAGTTCACCACTAAATATCAACCATATTTCAGAGCTAGTGTAGTGTTTTGTGGAGCTATCTGTCCAACTAGCTCACCACTAAATATCAACTCATGTGTGAAGAGCTAGTGTAGTGTTTGTGGGGCTATCTGTCCAACTAGCTCACCACTAAATATACAACTCATGTGTGAAGAGCTGTGTAGTGTTTGTGGGGCTATCTGTCCAACTAGCTCACCACTAAATATCAACTCAATGTTCAGAGCTAGTGTAGTGTTTGTGGGGCTATCTGTCCAACTAGCTCACCATAAATATCAAACTATGTGTTCAGAGCTAGTGTAGTGTTTGTGGGGCTATCTGTCCAACTAGCTCACCACTAAATATCAACTCATGTGTGAAGAGCTAGTGTAGTGTTTGTGGGGCTATCTGTCCAACTAGCTCACCACTAAAATCAACGAGACAGAGATGTTTTCAGAGCTAGTGTAGTGTTTGTGAGGCTATCTGTCTAACTAGCTCACCACTAAATATCAACTCATATTTTCAGAGCTAGTGTAGTGTTTGTGGGGCTATCTGTCTAGCTAGCTCACCACTAAATATCAACTCATATATTCAGAGCTAGTGTAGTGTTTGTGGGGCTATCTGTCCAACTAGTTCACCACTAAATATCAACTCATGTTTGACGTAATCTATTGGTCAAATGACCAATATCCCCACTTGATTTCCAATATCACCACTTCCCTTAAAACTACACTACACTATCATTAAAAACGTACTAACGTTGGACTAGCACTAAAATAACCATGGCATTGCTTTAGAACTAAAACAAAAAAAACCCACTAAAATTGCAATAAAAACAACACTGCACCGTTCTCTTATACCAATCCAAAGTTAGGATTAATGAGCCAAATAAATATGGAATTATCAGTATTTGAATGTTTTATTATATTATATAAAGTGCGAGAGTAGTTATTTTACTCGTAAATTTTGGTTTCATAGAAATCTTATTACATATATATGTTTTCCCCCAGCAAGCTGGAACTATTATAATATATTATTTCTAAATGTTTATTTTGATGAAGCCAAATTAGTTGATCACAAAGGTTGACTACAATTTAATTTTCATAGAAAGAACCTTATCTGACTTAAAAAGCTTCTAGATATGATTTCATGTATTCATTTGTCAAGTAATGCTACCTAAAGCTATCATTTTTAAAATATATAATACCAGTACCTGTTATAGTACTAATAATATAATAAAATGTGATCATTTTTGGCTTTCAAATAAAAACTAGTGTTTTATAGGAAAACCTTTTTATGAACATCGGACTGTGTCTGATAAATCCCAGTTATAGCTCGCTGAACATATTTTATAGGGAAAATTAACTAAGACACAGAGTTGCAAATAAAAGATTAAAATAAAATTATGGAGATAAAATATGTAGGAAAAAACCCGAAAGGAAAACCAAGAAAGAGATGGGAGGAACATATAACATAAAGTGTGAAAGTGAGAGAACAGGAATGGAAACTATTAAAGGAGGAAGAGTAGTGGAAGGATAGAAGAAGATGGAGGTATTTTATTAAACTTACCTGGCCACAAGCTGGAAACAGTTGATGATGATGAATATGATGATGATTATGATGATAATGACATACAAATATTTATATAAACTTACTGGACCTAAAGTAAGCTCGTTATAAAAATGATACCCGACTGTTACAGAAACTATGTTCTAGCATTCAAACGCCAAGACACATTTTAAGCTGCACTCGTTTTTAACATATGGAGTAAATTTCGAACCATTTAAGATGATAGTGGGATTAGTTTGATGGTTGCTGTGCATGTATAACTATACCGCCTAAAATACCTTTCTGTGTTGCACCGGTTATAATCCTCATATCAAGTAGCACGCTCTAGGGCACGCTTCGCTGGTTGCGTGCGCTAACGTGCCTGTTTAGAACTACTGGGAGATCAAGGTTCAAATCCCCGTTTGTTGCACTGATGGTGCGGACTAGTAATCCTAGCTCACACCTATTACTATACATTGTTTAATTTGTTTACCTGACTAGACTATTGTCATAGTTAATCTCTATCAAGTTAATACATTTGTTCTATTGTCTACCTGACTAGACTAGTTGTCATAGTTAATCTCTATCATAGTTTAAATACAGTTTGTTCCTAGTTCGTCTACCCCTGGACTAGACTAGTTGTCATAGTTAATCTCTATCATAGTTTAATACAGTGTTCATCGTCTACCTGAAGACTAGTTGTCATGTTATTTTCTAGTTATACAGTTTGTTCCTATTCGTCTACCCCTGGACTAGATAGTTGTCATAGTTAATCTCTATCTATTAATAGTTGTTTTAGTATTACTGGACTAACTATGTCATAGTAATCTTCTAGTTTAAATACAGTTTGTTCCTAATTTGTATACCCCTGGATTAGTCTTGTAGTCCTAATCCCCCCCCCAGCTACCTCTTAGTTTTGATGCAGACAAACGATGTTAACAGTCCATAGATCAAGCGGAGGAAATGTGTATTTGTACCCCCAGGAGTCGTGTGGAGCCGACAGCTCATGTTCAACATCATCTTTCACCATAACAGCAGAGTGGAGGTAAGAAAACATTATTACTACACTGCGATTGCGATGTATTAGCTGTCTCAGAACAAGAACACGAACATTGCCTGCCATTTGTTTCGTGTTTAAAATCACATGTCTTTTTTTCTGTCTAAATTTAGAAACTAAACATAACAAGTATGCAGTTGGGAAATTCTTCGTCATAATTCATGGCAGGAAGCTCCACTGGTAAGTTAGGGGACCTGGTTCAAATAAAGATGTTAATATTACATATCATTTTGAGTATTTATGAGCAGTGCATACATGACGTAAACAAATTTAGGGTGCTAGAAAACAAGGTGCTCAGGAAGGTAATTGATACAAACAGGGATGAGGCTACTGGGGAGTGGAGTAGGCTACAAAATGATGAGATAAATACCCTGTAATCATCACAAAACATCGTTAGATGATCAAGACTTGTAAATTAGGGTGGACAGGAATGTAGTGTGAATGGGTGATTCTAGAACCTTGTTTAGGGTATTGACTAATTATTACTATTAGCACCGCGTCTTACTACCCATTCGGGTTATACGCACTTACGCTAATGTGTAATGGCAGGGTGATTGTGAGATGAAATGAAGGACCTACAGTTTAACGTGGAATCCGAACCACGGTGGAGGCCTGGCATTCCCCACATTCACAAGATGTCTTGTATTGACTAACAAACCCAATGGGAAGAGAGCAATGGAAGGACCTACAAGGAGATTGGAGGATAACATTAGAATGGACCTGAAAACGATAGGGTGTAGTGAGGTGGACTGGATTGAACTAACTCAAGATAGAATAGGTGTAATGAGGTGGACTGGGTAGAACTAGCTCAAGATAGGGATAGGTGCCGTACTTTTGTGAGTGTAGTAATGAACTTTCGAGATCCTAATTCCATAGAGCAAGTGCATACATTACAGGCGCAAATCTTGGTGTGTAGGTATCATAATGCTCTAATTAAGTTACTAACAAACAGTGTTTTGAGATTAGTTTTTTTATGAAATGGGTATATAGACTAAACTTCAATAATAACTGAGATATATTGAGAATCATTCTGTTAATAACCTACAAAGAGTTATATTCTCTACATAGTTTTTAATAATAGTAAAGTTAAACTAGAGTTAAATGCATTACATATTAGAAAATGATTCACTGCCAACATCGATGGTCATGAGGACCAAACGTAAGTTTGTAAATTGAGGGTCCATTGACTGCGAGGTCTGATATTGTATCTCGACCAGGTGTACTAAGAGGAATTTTACCCTCTACCTCCACGAAACACGTGTACATTTCCTCTAAATTCTACTTACCCGTGACCTGGTGATCAGGGGTGAGGTGTCGGACTTTGTGATGGAGTCAGGGGTTCTATCCTTGTTCCCGCACATATTTATCTGATTACCAAACTCTTTCTTCACCTCTGACAAGGATAATCTTGTGAATGTGGTGGAATGCCAGGTCTCCACCGTGGTTCGGATTCCTACGTTAAACTGTAGGTCCCTTCATTTCATCTCACACCAACCTACCATTACACATTAGCATAGTACTATAACCCGAACGGGTAGTAAGACGGGTGCTAATAATAATAATAATAATAATAATATAGTAATAATAATAATAATAATAATAATAAATACTTACCTCATCATCCTCATTAGTATGATTAAATGCGGATTTCCCTGATGAGTAAATGCAGTTGGGTTGAGGGAGAGTGTGTGGAGTTTGTGAAAGTGAATTTTCCAACTCAAGGCGTTCAAAATTAGAAACATTCAAAGGCATCGTTTAGAACAACGGGGGTATGGAATATCTTCCATTTTAAATGGTCGGGGTTTAGGCCCTACTCTCGACCATCTCATTTATATAATTATATTAGTTTGCCATGGTTTATTTTGTTAATTTAATACATTCTTAAAATCACTAAATTACTATCGTTGTAATAGGCTTGAAAGTGCCCAGTATTTATAATATTCAAAACATTTAATAACATTTTATGCGTAGTTTTACAAAATTCCCTCCCTCCCCCTTAAGCTTATTGGAAATCATGTTAAATCTATCAATATACTGATAGTACCACTAAACTTATAGTGCATTGTTTTCCAATCATGTAGGCCTATTTTATAGCCTTCAGCATCTTCACTGTAGTATTTTTTCTAGGCCTATCTCTAGATTACTATCAAATGTTTAACCATAAGAAAGTGTGGCTTTTAATGTTAATTATAAGTTCTCCAAATCATAACCAAAGTTGTAGGCAATATATGTTTTAAATTTTAATTCATTAACTTTATTTTTAGTCCTTTAAATTTTAAATAAAGTAGTTTTCATTCTTGTAAAATCTTTGTTGGAATCTTTGCATAATCTAAATGCATTACTTTTACCTTTCATTTTAAGCATCGTGCTGGTTTATTTTATGTGCACCCGGAAGCTGTGGGCTGCACGTGTGGCTTCACAGTGGAAACGGGCGGTTTGGCGCGAACAGCTAGCCAATCAGCACATCATATTTTAGCGTCTGTGTTTGATACTATGTGGAAGGGAAGCGTTAGCAGCGGGACACTTGCTGGTTAGCTCGTGGGATAATAAGACGTATACTAAGAGGTACGAATAGTCGTTCTTCACTTGTTGAGAAATGGGTGGAGGAACAGGGAGACCACCATGTGGATAATTTATCACAAATATAATCATATTATGTCTATCATCAAGTACTAACTATTATTCTTTCTTTTCATCATGTAACTAGTGGTTTAAAATGTAACAAAATGTCCGATAATCTTACTCTAAAATAAAACTTCAAAATCAACATAATAGATTTAACTTATTTTAATCGGCTATGTTCTCCACCCCCACCATTAATTAATTAACCCCGAGAAGCTCTATGAACCCCCTGGCTGCCGCGGACAATATCTAAATAAGACGAGTGAAAGCAGGAGACTGGAGAAGTTAGACTGGTTAGACCTAGTTAACATGATGACCGGGGATTCTCCACCAAGAAAATTATAAAATTTGAGGAGATAATTGGGCCTTAAATCGAGGTTTAAGACAAAAGTGTATCTGTAAAGTTGTTAATGGTGGATTTTCCAAGTTATAAGTACTACTTGTTTAGATATTCCCCATCATTGCTTGTAAGAAAACTAGCAAATTTCGGCAAATAAAACTCCAGGATTTATCACGTGATCAACTTTAAATATAAACATTACCTAACCTTATTAAGGCTACTAGTGTCTAATAGGATAGTAGTGGTAAAAGTAGTAGGCAGTGACAATGGTGTTAGTAGCCAACTTGATTAACTGAGCTTTCTAAACAATTTATTATAAAAGGTGTCTCCTTTCAATGTTTGAACAGCTATGAAGTTGGGAGTTTTTGTAGAGTACGACTCGAAAGTTGAGAGATCTTAATTTCGTTTGCACAAGTCTGTGGTAAATAACTTTCAGAGTCGAAACTCGAAAAGTATGGTGGTACACAGTAATTCTAGAACCTCCCAACTCAAGATCTTGACTCTCCACCAAATTCTCAATTTTCTATATTTTCCCCGAATTGTGAGGAGGGTGGGGTAACAACCGCTCCCCTTCTATCCACCTCCTAGCGCAACAATCCTGGGTAGTAGGACACGTTGGGAAAACTTTATTTTAAACTGCATTTATGTATGAAAATCTAACCTCTTACCCAACTGAATAGTCAAAATAGCACCACACAGATAATTGTAATAACATGCACCCGTTTAGGCTATACTCTTATATACTATTACGCTAATGGGTTAAGGACGAGGAAGGATGAATTTTAAAGGAAATGTAACCACATTTTCCTGGAGTGAGAGTGGGAAGACATTTAGGAAAAACTACCTTCAATACACCCGACCGGGATTGAACCACAATCTTCTTGGCAGTTTAGTCTATTACAAAAGTTGACGCCTTAGACCATGTGGCCACCGAAGCGGGTTTTGTGCCATTATTGGTTCTACAATCATTTGTTGATACATTTTTGCCGTCTCCTAATAGCATGTTGCAAAACCAAGTGCATTTGGAGTTCACTAATATATATATTCTAGTTGTGAATTATTTCTGAACACGTTTAGTAAACTTAGCCAGGACCTGAACCC